>CATIWQ010008426.1:0-28731 GCA_949673415.1 Euphorbia schlechtendalii
TGATAATCCAGCAGATCTTTTCACTAAGTCACTACCTACTTCCATTTTTAAAAGACATGTGCATAATATTGGGATGCGACAGCTCAAGAATATTTCTTGACCATTATATTTCTGAGGGGAAGTAAAATGTTAGATCTTCAACATTTTTGCGAAGAGGGGAAGTTAACATTGCAATATTTTTCCCTTAACCAAAGGTTTTGTCCCACTGGGTTTTCCTTGGTAAGGTTTTTAACGAGGCAGTGTCTTGTTCGCAAATTTAGACATCAAAGGGGAAGTGTTGTAAATATATGTTTTGTAACATATGTTTTGATGTCCATTGATGTCAAACTTAACTCTTCATTAGTACTATGTAACTTATATCTTTACATATCCATTGAATTTGTATATAAGTATTGACTTACCCCATTGACTTGATAAGAAGAATAAGATCACTTCTTCCTTACTTTCTTTCCATTTATCTTATGCTTCACATTTCTATAGTTTATGTTCTTGTTTGTTCATTTTATTTACAATATAATCAAATTTTTAGAGCATGTAACTTATATTTTAACTTATAAGTAATTTATAAATTGTAAAATATTGGCTGATTTTTGTGGTATATGTATTTAAGCGTCTTATAAGTACTTAAAGTTTGATCAACTAAAATATATATAAATCATTTAATTTTATGTTCTGAAAAATTTTAAGTTGTGGTGTCAGATTTCACAATTAATTTTTAAAATTACACCTTATGACTGATAGTTTCCAAACTTATTTTCTGAATCACTCATTTTTTTTAATTTCTTGTGAAAATCATTTCAATTCCTTCCTTTAGACATAATATAAATATGTTTGAAATGTGATCATTAACTAAAAAACTTCTACTCTTTAGTAATAACTTTTTACCATCTGATAACTGGGACAAAAGTTTTATAAACCTTCTAATATTATGATTTGTTGCTAGCACATGGATTTCATTTCGGCCATATATAAAGGAACAAGTGCAAATTTAAATACTGAACTTCAAACACGTTTTTCATGGCTCCTTCTTCACCATCCTCCAACGAAATTAACGGCAACCAAGACTTTGACATCCCATTTTCTTATTTTCGAAAAACAGTTCTGTATTTTTCTGTGCTTTCCATACTAATTTCTCCTTTCAAATTTCAAGTTTCTTCTCTGTCAATTTACATACTCTTCTCGTTTCTTTTGAATTCACAGGTATCCTTGCGGGATTGGTGGTTGATAAAAGCCGATAATGACTATGAAGGGAAGAGGCTTGCTGTTGCAGGCTTCACATGTGGAGAGTATGACACCTGTTCTTTGTTAGGGTTTCTTATGATTTTAATTAGGGTTTATGCACTAGTGCACGAAATTCTTAAATTGGGGCTTATTCAGTTGATTTTAAATTGATTGATCCTTTTATTTCTAGAGCTACAACTAACTTTTGTATTACGATTCAGGGAACGTTCATTTCGTGTTTTCAATTCTGCCCCCATTACCAAAAGACGCGATACTTTCACACTCGAAGCAGCTGATGGTATCATTGTCATTCTTCAGGGCTTCATTAACGAGGATCGCACTATTGAAAATGGCTTCCCCTCTGAGGTGTGCAATTTTCTATTTAGTAATGCCTGCTGTAATGGAATGCTTCTTTTCCTTAAAACTGAATACTTTGACTTTTGTTTAAATGGTTCTTTATGATTTCTTTAGCTGATATTGTAGTGGACTTACATAGCATCATGGAGATTGACCCAATTGAAATATATTTTATGTTTTCATATTCTAAACAGGTTGTCAATTATTTCTTGTTTGACTTTCCTTGTAATTGGGAAGACTACGCTGAGAAATACATTAAACAAGTTGTTACCGCTGGCATGGATTCTAAGCCACCCAATAGTACAGGTTTGTGGTGCATGATTTTAGCTATATTTTACGTTTTCGGGCTACATAAAGAATTCTCGCCAAAATGATGTCTTTTACATTTGTTACCTCTAATTCAGAAATTCAAAGTGAGGAAAACACGGATGGATTAGGATGTATTGATGAGGAAGTTATAGTACCAAAAGAATCTTTATCTGAACTACCTGCAGATTGTCAAGATGTAGAAAAACCTTCAGAACATTTTGAGGATCCCTTTGTGTCTTCCCCCAAGCAGACTGATGAAATTACTCCATCAAAGGTGAAACCAAAGACAAAGAGGGGCTCAAATGCTAGGCTTAGTAAAAGTAAGAATCAAACTTGTGGCAAAAATGTGGAGGATTTTAAGAATTGTCAAACTCAGACGAACGTCACTGAATCAACAATAAAATTCAAGAATAAGGACAAAAAAGGACTTCGAAAATGTTCACACTTAACTCTTCATGCTGATAGCGACATTCGACAAAGAATGCTAGAGGCTTCAAAAGCGTTGAGAAATTCCTCAGGTAGCTTTAAGAGTAGAGAATTTACTGAAAAGATATTTGTCAAAGGAGATTCATCCGCAAGAATTGCTAAGAGGAGAATTATTTTTGATAAACCGGTAAGATTCATGTAATCTTCAGTGGTTTCTTTTACTTGTAGCATCAATATTTGTCTTTATTGCATTGGCAATACATAATCTCTTATTACCAGGCTACGTTGATGGAATTCCAATATTTTTGTTTTTTGTTACATTTGCTCTCCTTTTTTCCTGATACTTGCTCTTATATTTTACTTTTCTGTGTTCTTCATATTTTGATTTGACTTCTAGGTAGAAAGTCGTCGTAGTCAGGAAAACAAAGAGAAAACACGTATTGTTTCTCCAGAATCCTTTAGAAGATCAAGATCAGGTGATTCTGTGAAAGCAGTTGCATACTTGCATGATTTTTTAATTATATTCTGCTTCAGCTTTTGCACTTTGTTAATTTTTCTGCTGGAAAGAGTACTTCATGATGTGGAGTTTTGGTTGTTTGTTTCTTTACTTGAATGCATTTACATAGCAGTGTAACACATTTTTTATTTATTTATGGAAAGCCAACTAAATTTTGCTCAGTTTTTTGGCTTGGCTCAACTTTGTTACAATTTGTGGCAAAAAATTCTTTGATGCCAATATAAATAAATGGACAAAAAAATAATTTAATTATAAAAAAACCATAATTTAACTTTAATGTTCAAATTCTGCTGATTAGTTTTGTCTTCTGCTTTAATGCTGCTTTCATTTTTGTCAAATTGCAACTCAGTTAATTCTACTGTGGACCTGAAGCTAGTTACTCAAATCTCCTACCTGAAAACGATATCTCTCTCTTTGATGATCTCCTAAGAAAATTCTGCAAAATGTTTCTAAAATGCTAAACTATCTTTGAGCAACTGAAGGGAGTTAAACTTAATCGCCTTATGTACATGAATCGCAATAAGGAATTTGGTCAATGAATTCAGGAAGCAGAAAGCACGATTGCCTTTAAAAATTTTCCAGCTTACCTTTAAAGAAATCCAAAAGTTAGAGTTCAATGGATTATTTCCTTTTTCGGATCGATTGAATAGTTTTAAAGCATATAAACAAGTGAAATACTGTTGAATATTTCAACGGTTCGTAAATCATGATGCATAGTTATCAGCTTGTCTAACTGTTGATTTTATTGTTTGTTGCAGGGAGATTACTTCTACCTTCTCTAGAATTCTGGCGCAATCAACTTCCGATCTATGATGCGGTTAGTAATGTTGTACATAATCCCATATTTGTGCACCAAGTTATGGGGAGCACCTGAATAGTTGCCTATATCAATATGAAGTATAAACGATATCTCTCTTCTGTTAACAAGTCCTGTTTTGGGAATGTATTTGATCCATGATTTTGAAATGAAATATGCTACTTATCATAGGAATCGAGAAAGCGCTAGGATCTCGCTTTTACGAAAAGCGCAAAAAAAGCGTTCGCTTAGGAAAATAACGCATTATGATAAATTCATCTAAATTATTTTAGGTTTAGAATATTTGTAAAATATAGCTACCTAAAACTAATAAATTTTAAAAATATTACATGTCACAATAGTCCACAACAAAACATGACTGTTTGACGACTATGCTACTAATTTTTTGCTGTTGTTTTTCACTCTTCTGAAAGTGACTGTTTGAGCAATGAAATGAGTGGATAAATTCATTGAGCTAAAGCTAACTCTTGGCTATGTGATGTCGACAAGTGTCAACACCGACACATTTGATATGATACTAATATTGATGTATTCAAGATGTACACATGTATGTACTTATTCTGCCACCACAATGAAAGTGGAAATATTTCTCAAACTTTAAAAGTGGAATCATTTGTATTTTGTATAGTTCATTTTGATTGCTTACTGTGTTATGACTTAAATCATGGTTAATTACTAAGTACCATTAGTTGACACATTAGCTTCCTCTGTATTTAGGATCGGAATATCACTGGGATACAAGAGGAACTAAGTTCATCTGCAGGTATACCTTTGCTTTAATGATTACTAAAGTCATTGATAATTTTCTCGTCATGAAAAATGAAAATGAAGGTAATACCTTTTTGGTGTTCGTGTTGTGTGATTCCTTGACTGTAAATATATGATGCTGCAATTGGAAAGGATGTTCCTACTTGTAATCTGACAACCATAAACCCAATCAAACTGGCATTTCATATTTGCGAGTCATTTGTTGAATTGAGTTTCTTTTTTCAATTTTTTTTTCACCGGTTCTTTTTTAAGTGAGAAGAGTTTGGTTTCATGGAGCACCAATGAACTTGTGTTCACGCGTTTATAGTATTTTGTTGGAAAAATATCACAGGATGTTTTTAAGAGAGTGAATGTCACTTCTACTTGGCCTTGTTTCCTAATTTTTTTATTCATTTGGGTATTGTACTTTTGAATGGTTTATTAAATGGGTTTGTGATCTACAGGGAGTACGAAGAATCAAAAGAAAGGGCGTTAAACCTTAGTTGCGTTGGCTTATAATCAAGGTTAATTATACCTTCCTGGGATTTTGTATTATATGCGTTTCCCAAATGTGTAAATTAGTGTTTATTTGTAGAAAAGGTGTAGTCTTTTGTTTATTGTGTAGTTTATTAATAATAATATCATCAATGTCACTTGCTTCATGCAGTTCTGTCCTTTTTTGTTCTGGATAGTTTTCAGTTTCATATTTATGTACTCAATTTCGCATTTTCTTGTCACTAGTGTGCTTTCAACTGAATATTGAACGTCAAAAATATAATTTTACTTGCGTTGCATTGATGTTCAATTTGTGTGTTGTTTTTTGCAAGTTCCCCAACACAACACAAGACACGCAAATTTGCACCCTGCATAGAAATATAGTGAGGAATGCATTAATACCCTCACATAAACTATGTAAAACATAAGGTGGATATTCTTAAATCCAGAATATCCTCTAGCAAGCTCTAAATGGGCGCCTGTTAAGTTTATTCGAGCAATGGATTTTGAATAAAGAAATTCAAGAAAGCCAAAGACCCACCATGGTTGAAAAATTCAGTATCTATATTAAGGCAAGCAAGAGGCAGCTGCCATGAATCAGGAATAACTACTGGCGTTGGACATTTCTTTACTGGTGTAATTTTCGACTATTGAGAACGAAACCCCGCAATGCTTATTATTTTTTAATTCATTTATAGCACATGTAGTTATATAAAATATATATGATATCACCTTAATACAGTTTGAAGATAATAACTATCTTCTGGAAAGCTTTTTCTATCATCTTAAGGCATGGCTATTTCCTATGTGAGTACTACTACAAAAGCAGAGTGACAAGATTCATACCCTAAATTCAGATGGGTAAAAATAGGTAAAAAGTAAAAAATACATCACTGATTGATCTCAGATAGTAGATTTTCAAGAGCATCAACTGGAAGAGGGATATACAGGCAATCCTGGCCATCACTACGCCTTCTAGTCTTCACCAACTCATGATCTTTAAATTCTGTCAAGTGGGAGTTCAAAGTCACTTGGCTGCTAACTAGGAATCGCTCTCGAGAGACTGTATATAGATTATCAATTGGCATGCCTGAGGATTAAGAAAAAGAAATTGGGGTATACATGAGATTTTAGATATGAATAATGGAAATGCTAAAGAAGGCACATTGAACTACTTGCCTTCTTCATCAGGGTGAGACATTTGATATTCTGCAAGAATTTTGAAGACATTCTGCGCATTGGGTGTTAAACTCTGTATAACTATCGCTGCTGTTTTGGCGCTTTGGGCGGTGCCGTTGTGTGCGAGAATCAAAGGGAAGAAGACACCTTCTATTGTATAGGGTGCAAACGTAGGAACATGATGCCAATTCCAGTTGAATTGTTTGTGAACCATCTTCTTGTCCCACACTACCCGCAATTCCACAACATTGTGATTGAGACAAAAGATAAGCACACAAATTATGACAGAAATCAGACATAATTTGGATAAATATAAAGGGCGAAAGATAGGCTTAATGCGACAGTAGGTATTCGAACTTTTCCTAGAAAAACTGCTGCCCCTTGATCTATCAAAGTGAAGTCCTGTCAGTTTCTGGTTGGTTTGACTTTTCAAACATGTCATTTTTATGATTTTTTTTCTCTCCAATCACATTATGACACGTGGCACTGAGTATGCAAAGTGGTGCACTTTTGAAAGTTGAGGGAGCTAAGGTGTCACTTTGATAGTTCAAGGGGCAGGAGGTTTTTATGGACAAGTTCGGCTACCTACTGATGCATTAGGCCTGAAAGATATAAATTGGGTTCGTTTGCACAAACACAATATAGTGGCACCCCAACAAATCAACAGCGAATGACAACGAGGCATGAATCCTCAAACAACTCACATTTTCAGGCTTCCTTAAACTGGACTACTGAATTTAACACCTAATTAGGTGGTAAAAAAATTTCAAAATTTATCCATAAATATTTAAGAATTAGTATCCGACTCAAGAACCATAAGAAAGAAACTTACAAAGTTTTAAGTATGAGAACGCAAATAAGAAACGAACAAGGTATGAACAGACTTACACAAGGGTGCATTCACATGGTCAATGGAGGCAATGATACGGATATGTGAACACGAAGCAATTCGTGCGAGATACTGTTGGTTCTCAGCATCTCGGAGCGCTGGCCCATCAATGTTGTGAATGACAACACACACAAAAGAGTCGTTCCCTTCCAGCTGTGGCTCATCCATAAATGCAAGAAGATCGTCCATGGATCGAGAACTAAATGGCTGCTCAGCTTTATGGAAAACCTTTGATGAAGCTCCCTGTTTGCTTTTTAGTTGATCCCACCAAAGTTCAGCTAATGCTACCACGACCTATAGCATAACACTAAGTCACTAACACAGGTTCAATATGCTCAATTTCGCGACAAGGTAAATGAATGTAAAAGTTTATGTTACAGCATTTCTTGTTCATGTTTATGGCTCAACATTGCAAAATATACTTCAGCACAAATCAAATTAATCATTTAGTTTGAGGGAATTACACTTGAGTGGGATGGTACCTGTTTCAAATTAATCAAATGAAGATATCCATTGATCACCAGTACAGGATACTCTGTCAATGCTTCAGAAGCAAAATCTTCTATTAAGGCCTTCTTTGATCCAAATCCATACATTAGAAGGCCAAAACCGCACCTAGTAAATGATAAGGGAAAAAACAATATTACTCAGATGCAATGTTTACAAACTATAATAACTAAAGCACAGGTTTTGAGCACGGAGAGAACAAATGACTCGAAGTCTTAACAACATTTTAAAAAAATCAATACTAAATAACTAAAGCACAAGCCATCAACAACATTATAAACTTAGCGCAACACTTGATAAATGACTTGATAAATCTTGCTTTATCTGGATAGGCTAATATACAGCATTAAAGCCAATTACCAAAAAAGAGTCAAATAAAGAAGAGCTACAGGCTCTTTCAGAACAAATGAGTGAATCAGAACATATAACAGAGAAGAATAACTTTACCTGTTGATGATAAAGCCTCAAAAGAATAGATTGTCGATAGCATAAAATTCAAGCATTGGGGAAATTCAAATCAAATTCACATCGTCTCAAAAACAGAGGTTGATCGATATAATGAAAATAGAAAACTAGAATCTAGCATTCACATTAATCACTTAGACAGAAGCTGAACATGTTTACATGAAAATTACTTTCTAAGAAATTGGAATGTTCAGTAAGTGTATCCTAGACTGACTAACAGAAATCAGAAACGAAACTATATTAACAACTAGTAATCAACTAGAACTGCCCCAATTCATTCAAAAGCGCCTTATCCTATGATCAATACAATCAATTACATATTTGAACAACTTTTCCAACTCCCTTCTTATCCTTGTCTTATTGACCTAACCAAGAAATCTAATCATGTCTGTGCAACAGCCAACAAAGAAATAGAAACCACAAGTCAGTGCAAATTTTCCCAAAAATCAAATTATACACAAGGAAATTACATATGAAATCAAATTAATGATCAATATCCAACTTCCCATCTGCGAGACATTGCAACTTCAAATGATACCAGCATGACATAAGAGACAGAAATAAAGATAGAAACATATGTTATCAAGGGAAAGAAAGTTAACCTTGCGTTCCTTTCCAATGTAATCGTTTTCAGTAATAGGCTAACATAAGTAAGCAACAAATTACATTAACATGAAATTTACATCACAATTCCATTAATTCTTTCAAACAGAGTAAAAATTAAGAGAAGGAAAACAAAAAAATAATTCAAAGAGGAGAAATACGTACATGAGCTCAAAAACCCATCTGGAATGCAGCTTTTTATAAGTATTCATAAGAGCGATCACCTCTTCTTCATGTTTTGGTTCAATATTTGCTAAAGATGCTCTTAGCTCCTGAAATTAACAAAGAATCACTAATGATTTCAACAATAAGAAACAATAACCACAGAGAAGGGGATGCAAAACCTTTTCATCGACCAGATCGATATCGGTAATCTTGCGGGTAGATTTCTTAGTGGAACCCTCTTTTGCGAGAAAGTAATTCCTCGAGAACTCCAATTCCTCTTCGTCGCCCTCATTAATTTCCATGATAAATCCAGAAGTGAAATACACAGTAGTAAATGATAAAATAGAGAAACTGAAGGCAGTGAAGCAACAAAAGTGGAGGGAGGGATTGTGGTGGTTGGCGGGAAATCGAGAACCATATACGCATAAACTACGGACTTGGGATCTTCAATTAATGGGCTTTTTATTCGATTATTCATAGTTCATTTTTTTAGTCCAATAAATGTCTCTGGGTATTGGATTAAAAAAAAAGAAATACAACCAAATACTTTAAAACTTAATTTTCATTTTGCTTTTACATATAAGAGAATCTAATTTATGCTTTTATATAAAAAAAATTTTGTTTTGAACAAAAAATGTTTCAAAATTGTGTTTTTTACAGTCTGGTACTATACTTGGTATAAGACCGCCTCTTATACCCTGGGTATACGAGTGGTATACGGCCTTTATACAGTTTTTTTCCATTAATTTTCGCAATTAGTTTTGAAATACTCACAAAAATCATCTTTTGAATTCCTTATACCTAGTAAGACTATATTCTTATATCAGGTATAAGACCAGACCACACAAAACGTAATTTTGAGAACTTTTTCACACAAAAAAAAAAAAAAATTCTGTAAAAGCAAAAGATACAATTTTTTTCGTATAAAAGTATAAACAAATTTTTTTTGTGTGCATTTTCATAAATTCCCCTAAAAAATGATAAAATTAGTTAAAATTCCTTTCCTTGTTAAAAGCTCAAATTCCTACTGTATGGTATAATATTGAATTTTAATTTGGATTTGGATTCTCTGAATTTGAAAATTGATCAAAATTGAGATGGTGGTTCAGATTAAGTTTTAGTTTATATTTTCCACAATGCAAGAGATATCATTTATTCAAATTTAATAAATGATTGAGGTTAAATTTACAAATTTTCGAATTTAGAGAAGCTTGCATACGTTTAGGCTCCCCTAAGATCAATTAAGACAATGTTCATTAAGAAGCAGATTAATAAAGATTCTGGGTTATAAGGAATAATACAATGAAATTATTATCAACATGGAAAAAGGGATGAATCCTAGGCCAATACCACTCCGACCAGCGCGTAAAACCAGTATATCCCATAAACAAATAATGATTCACAATGCATAATGCAATCAGGGGGGTTGGGGCTATGCTGAAGCCCCACCCCAACTGTCAGAGATTTTATGTATAGGTATATTACAGCCTCACTCTTCATTGATGAAATTTTACAAAACGTAAGGTAGGAGATGAAGTGAGAAAAGAAAGAATAAAATTGATACATTGAAATTTAATGTCAAGATATGTTAAAGGAAATTTTTAATATATCATTAATAAGAATTTAATTTTGGGTTTTTTAATTTTAACTATTTCCATTCGGAATTGTGATACATGTATTTATTTCTTAATTACATTCTTTAAAAATCTTTTTGATTATGTATATCTAAATTTTTTATATTTTTTTCCTTTCAATCATTTTTTCATTAATCGGTCCATAATAAAATTACAATAATATTAAATTTCAAATGTTATAAAATTCGTTACTATTTGACGGTTAAAATATAACTAATTTGGGATTTCTTCTAAACAAATTGCACGACATTAATAATTTATTGGACTAAATTTTTTATAAACTAAAATATATTGGTATCACTTGACGAGATCACCAACCAGGAAACCCTACCCAATCTAGGATCCTGGTTCCGTCACTTAATGCAATACATCATGATTACATATTTATTTAGTCTATTATAGACCTGGGCATGGGCTGGGCCGGGCCTTATCGAGCCTAGCTAAATAATGAATAGCCCAAACCCGGCCCAAACCCATGAAAAAATACATCGGGTTCGGGTCAGGCCGGGCCTTTAATAAAATAATCAAAACCAAGCCCGGCCCGCGGGCTAACTATTAATTATTTCAACTAAAAAAAATTAAAATTTATTACTAAAAAATAATTGTGAAAAAATAATTACAAATATATTTGTAGTATAAGTCATAAAATTGAGTTTAAATGTTAAACTTTAGCAAAAAATATGAAAATTTTCAACCATATAATTTTTTTTTTACTTTAAATGTATATAATAAATATATATTTTTAACATAATAATTATTATTTTGGGCCGGACGGGTCGGGCTTGGGTTTTATTAATAAAACCAAGCCAGGCATATATTTTACTCGGGCCGCTCCGGGTTCGGGCCGGGGCGGGCCTAATCACTAATCACCTTATCCAAGCCCATTCCATGAAGAGCGGGCATGGACGGGCTCCGCGGGTCAACGGGCTCATGCCCAGGTCTACTTGGTAATCATTAATTTATTTGTAAAGATAAGATATTTGGTATGATCAGCAAAACAAATACACTTTCAAATGCATATTTGCATTAAATTGTATAACAACTCCATTTCATATCTACTTCACTTGTTCATATTTTTGCATCTTAGCCCGCTCCTTTACTATATATACCTTCTTACACCATTCTCCTTTTCATCCAATTCACAATACTTCTTAATTTACACTTCTCATCTAACTCAAAATGCCAAATTCACTACTTTCCTTCTTCCTACTAGCTATTACTCTTTCACTTGCCAACTCAGCAAGACTCCTTAATGAGGTGGCACCGCAAGATCCTATTTTCGTGGACCCACCAGTCAAGCCAACTATTCCAAATCCTTCTACCACTACTACTACTTTGCCAAGTGGCCAAGTTCTGGCTTCTACAACTATCGCCCCGAATCCAGTGGCTAATAATGTCATTGACACACCACTCCCTGTAGCCGAAGTACCATCACCTGACGATGACGTGGAGGATTCTCCAGTTGTTGTATCTCCACCAGTTCCTCTCCCTGCCACATCATCAACAACCGGACCCACCTCCACCGTTGCTTCAAGCGCTACCACCAACACCGCCGGTGGTGCTCCTACATTGTCCTTCTTCATGCACGACATCCTCGGCGGAACTCAACCTTCAGTCAGGGTAGTCACTGGAATCATCGCTCGGACAGACATAAACGGTATCCCCTTCTCAGTTCCAAAAAACAACTTCTTCCCTATCCAAGGAGGAATTCCCTTGCCAAACGTCAACAACATCAACAGCCTCATCAACCCGAATACCGCCCCGCTCATCACAGGCCTCAACCCGGGTCAGGCCAACACCGTTCTCCAAAACAGCGCCAACAACAACAACGTTGTCAACGGCAACAACCAGCCATTTGTCACAGCGGGTCAACTCCCACCCGGGTCTATCCAAAAAGTCATGTTCGGGTCAATCACTGTCATTGATGATGAGTTGACCGAAGGGCATGAACTAGGTTCGGCAGTTCTCGGGAAGGCTCAAGGGTTTTACTTGGCTAGTTCTTTGGATGGGACTATTCATACAATGGCTTTTACTATCTTATTGCACGGCGGTGATCAACACATTGATGATACTATTAGCTTTTTTGGAGTTCATCGGACTGCATCGCCGGAATCTCAGATAGCGGTGGTTGGTGGTACCGGAAAATACGAGAATGCAAAAGGGTATGCTACTGTTGAGACTATTCCTCAGGTTGATCAACATACAACAGATGGAATTGATACAGTGATGCATTTTACTGTTTATCTTTCAGAGTGATTAATTAATTAATTATGTGTGTATGTTATGTTTTAAATATGCTTCTTTCCTTCATTAAGGATGGAATTTTCAGTTATATGTGATTCTCCGAATGAATATTATATAAGATAATTCGAATGGACATACTTTGATTTGTGGATTTGAAATATTGACTACCATGCTTATTATTTGTATCATAAAATTTAGGGGTTTTTATTGAAATATTAGAAAAAGTCAAAATAATTTTAAGTCATATCAATGTGTAATTTTCCAAATTTCACATTTTAAGTTTTTATTTTTCAAAAAATATGAATTTAAGTTTTGATTTTTCAAAATACGTGAACATAAACGATTTCGGGTATAATAATTATTATACCAGATATAACAGCTATTATACTAATAGCTATTATATCAGGTATAACATACATTATACCAGATACAATGTCAATTATACTGTTCGAATATGAAATTTGAAACCAAATCTTAAAATTTTCATTATTTTCAATAATTTGAATATTTCTCCGATATTCTTTGTTATGTTGACTATTATACTGGGTGTAATGGTCATTATACCCGGTATAATGACTATAATACTATTTAAATGCGATAATTGAAACTTGATCTTGATACTTTTTTTATCTCAGTTATTTTTTGTAATATTAGTTTGCATTATACCATGTATAATGACATATTCTGAAAATCGGATTCTAATGTGAATGAAATATGAAACTTGATGTATAATGATCATATACTATTCAAATGTGAAACTTGAAACTTGATCTTAATACTTTCTTTATCTACAATTATGTGAATATGTTTTTGAATTACTCGTTATACAAGTTATAATGGCTATTCTACTTGGTATAATTAGTATTATACCTGGTATAATAGTCATTACACCCGGTATAATTACATGATCAAAAATTGAATTCTAATGAAAGTCAGAAAAGACATAAAAACTAACAAGATTATCAACAATCACGCCACGATCTTCATACTTGAGATTCTTCAAAACATATGTCTGAATTCCATGATAATACACCAAAACAGTTACCATCTTGCATAAGAAAAAACTGAGTAAGAATACGAAAAATAAAAATCATACAAACCTAAATTCGTCGGAGGAAAACTAAACTCATCAGATTAGGAATAAAAACTGAAACAAATCGCGAAATCGCATCAAAACTGAAACTAAACTCACTGAAAAGCTGAAACAAATTGAACAAAATCGCAATCTACACAAAACAAGAAGAACAAAGAGTAGAAAATGAACTAACAAGTGGCATAAAAAAATAGACTGGAACAAAAATCACAAGAAAAATAGAGAAAACTGAAATCGGAAAATCAAATTGAAAAAGAAAGCAGACCAGAATATAGATAAAACTGATCGGAAAAATTCAAAGGAATGAAAAGAGGTAGCAACACAGATCGGAAAATTGATGAAGAGATCGGAATGAAAAAAAAATGCAACAACAGATTTGAATCTATATCGGAATTTGATGATGAAATCAAAATGAGTTGAAACGCAGCAACAAGTTATTCCTATTGTTGCGATCTAGATCCAAATATGTTGTTGCGTTTTACAACAACAGATTACAAAAATTAACACTGATGTGTATTATATATTTATTAGTCACCTCACAAAAATTCAGATAAAAACAAAAAAGATTACTCATTTTCGTGACACATTTGAAAAGAAATTCTCTATTTGTAAGCTTTTGAAACCACATACTTTTGTAAAAAAATATTCTCATAAGTGAAATTAGAAGGTTCATTTTTAATTTATCATATATTCAAATAGTCCAAAGAAGGTACAAAATGTGATACGGGGATTTTTTTTAGTGTATTTAGAGCTCAATTTTCTAAGTTGGTCTAATTACTTTTTAGTTTTAGTGTAATAACTATTACTTTTTTCTTTCTAATATCCCTTATTATTTTACTACCCAATCCGAATTGAAGTGGATATATGAATGAACCCTATAAAGGGGAAATCATTTCTGATACTAATTTTTTTAATTTTAACAAAGGCTCAAATCTGAAAGTCAAATTTGGAGAATGAACTTCTTACACTCTATCAAATCGTATGTTGGTTATATATATAAATTTATAGTTCATCCACCTTTGTTCTTAATTTTTTCTGGTTTTCATCACGAGGTGATCCTAGATGGGTCCCAACTATAGGCGACACCTTTAAGCCATGTTCACATCCAGTCTTATCTTCGATTGCCAATTTACGGTTGCCTAGAAGAGCGGGATGACTGATCTCATGATTTAAGGTTGCTTCATACACATCCTCATGGTTCGATTTAGTGAACTAGTCATTGCTACTAGACCACACCCTTAGAATTACAATTGTTCTAGTTTTAATACAAAAATGAACTTGTTAAATAACATTTCCATCTACTTTAGAGCAAATTCCCTACTTTGTTCTAGTTTTATTTGAGATTTTTTACAATGGTCCTAGATCATTAAGGTGGAAGTTACTCTCATCTTTGTGATTTTGGCATGTGTGTGAGTGAAATCAAAAATTGCAAAACATTACACACATGTTATAATCTCAAGGACGTGAGAAAATCCACCTTAATGGTCCATTATCATTGTATATACTCTCTACTTATTTAGTTCTAAAAAGTCAATTTATGATGATCCATGCTTCGTCCTTTTATAGGAAAAGGAAATATTGCATATTAGAACTGATATATAGAGTGCACTTTGACTTATATATGATAACAAAAAAATTTATATACATCAAATAAAATTTCCTACCATAAACAGAGTGATAAAATATCATCATACTGACAGATAGAAACAAATTTGTCATATGAGTAAGAAGGTAAACATAAAAACATAACCAAAATAAACATTGAAACTTGTAATTCTTAAACTTCGACTAAAAATTTCGAATATCCACAACCATAAAATTGTCTCCATATGCTATAACCTCAACCAACCTCGTAGATCTAGAAAGATCTTTCAGAAATGAGATAAATCTAGGTATCTAATATGAAAGATCATCAACTATCTTTATCTTAAAGCGGATGGAAGAAAAAGTATCAAGATCAAGGTATGTAGCAGCAAATACATTTTGAAGCTATTGCTCTTATAGTGAAAGATAAAAATAACAGATGCAAATTATCCAAACAAAAATAAAGAAAGATATTGTTACCAAAATAAAACATAGACTGTACAGGAGAGGAGGAAAAACGCTGCTCAAGAGCGTTCTTCCTCCCCTAAGCTTTGTTTAGAGGGAAGATGCGGGGAAAGAGAGGGCAAAGAGAGTGATGGCTAGGTTTTTATTTGTTAATTTCATAGGCTTTAATGCGTTTCTTTTTATTTTTGCAACCGGTATCCGTCATCTTAGCTGAATAAATTTGAATTTAGATACCATTTAATTCAATAAATCCTCATGGTTTGAAACGGAGTTCTTGTTTGCAAAATGATCATGATACAAGTACAGCAAAAAATGAACTTACTAGGTGAAATTTTCGAATCAGTAGGATCAAGGTTTTTCAATATTAATCTTATCCTAAATTTTTAGAGAAATATGGTAAAACCCAATGCGACCAAAAATATTCAATACCCATTTGGTAAAGGAATGAAAAATTCAATTTTTCTTTTGTAGCATCAAACAATATTTTTATTTACATGCTTACAGCCATATTTTTTGCTATTTCGAAGATAGAAAATCGATCAACAACATCAAACAACTATCACTAATAGCTAAAAGAATATTTGCATCAAATCGACTCTCGTAAAAATGTGTATTTAATTTCGAGCCTCTAAAGCTGAATGAAAATATAAGACTTCGACCACATACCCTCTTCAAATTAAATTTTTAACATTGGAAATCCATATCCGTTAGTGAATAGGTATGTATAATATAGGGTCAAATGCATCAACACCCTCTTACAGTTGGCTCAAAAAATCTGATGTCACCCTCAACTTTCGAAAGTACCAGTTACGTTCCTCAACTTGGGAAAAAGGCACCAGTTTATCTCCTCAATGCCACATGTCAACTTCTGGTTGAAGAGAGAAAAATCAGAAAAAAGACATATTTGAAAAGTCAAATCAACCAGATTCTGACACGTGATGTTGAGGGGTTAACTGGTGCACTTTTGCCAAGCTAAAGGGGGTAATTGGTTATTTTGAAAGTTGAGAGTGACATTCAATCTTTTGAGCCAACTTTAAGGTACTGATATATTAAGTCTATAATATAGTTTGCCACTTTAGTAATTCTATTAAACTCATCGCTTTCATTTTATTAATAAAGTTCTATTAAAGACCGGAACACATGATTGTGACAAATTAATATCTTTTTTTTTATCATCACTACTTTCGGTCTTTTTCATTTATATCAACACTCTTTTAACGTTGGTTTAGAAAATCGGATCTCACTCTCAATTTTCAAAAAGATCAATTACATTCCTTAACTTGACAAAATTGCACTAGTTTACCATCCTCATTGTCACGTGTCAAATTCTATGGAGAGAGAAAAATCAGTAAAATGACATATTTGAAAAATCAAACCAACCAGATTTTGCCACGCAGCGTTGATGGGTTAACTGGTTCGAAATTGCCAATTTAAGGGGGATATCTGGTTATTTTGTAACTTTAGGGTAATATCCGATTTTCTAAACCAACTTTAGAAATGTGTTGATGCATTAAACCTTTATACTCTATTTCTCGATTTATGTATGTCATCCTTGCGCATGGGTCATGCTAATTAAAAGTGATAATATTCGGTATTCAGTACGCTAAACTAATCAAATGATATATAATGCTGAAAAAGTAAGTGTAATATGTATAGATATTTAGCCAGATATGTTACAAGAAGGATCCAGAATTGGAAGTTACGAGAACAACAACTGATATTAAAATTTTTAAACTGAACATAACCGATTCACACTTAACCCAATTCTTACATGTCAAATAAAACAACAACATAGAAGCTCATACACATTTAAAAAGTAACATAAACTGAAAACTCCAAAACAGTTTCAATCCCATCAGTCTCATGGTGATCATTAGCAGGAAATGTCTTAACAATGGCATAGCCTTGAGCATTCACATACTTACCTGTCCCACCCATAATCGCCAGCTGAGACTCGGAAACTGCCGTCCTATGAACCCCAAAGAAGCTAAGACTATCTTCATAATGACTATTCTGAAACATAACGGTAAACGCCATAACTTGACTAGTTCCATCCACAGAACTAGGCACATAGAACCCCTGAGCCCTGCCTATAAAAGCGGACCTCAAATCCCTCCCTTCTGTGAGTTCATCAAGAATAACGGTCATCGTCCCGAACATGAGCTGCTGTGGAGTGGACTGAAGTTGATTGCCACTAACAACTGGGAAAGTGTTGCCATTGCTGTTTTGGACAACATTTGGAGTTGTGCCACTAAGGCCTGTGAAGAAAGGCAAGTTGTTGTTGTTAAGTAGTCCGTTGTTGTTGTTGTTTTGGGGGACACCGTTGTTGACCGGAAGGACCGCGCCATTGGGTTTGGCGAAGGGGACTTGACCGTTGATGGCTGGGTTGTTGACTATTCCAGTTACTGCTCTAGCTGTTGGGTTTGAGCCCCCAAGAATGTCGTGCATGAAGAATGTTAGAGTGTGGTCAGAGTAGGGTATAGTGGAACCGCTGGCAGAAGTCGAGCCGGTTGGATTGGGTTGTGTGGCTGTGGGTAATGGCTGAGGAGCTTCGAATTCTGGCTTGGGAAGTTGGTCGAGCATTCGGGCCGAGGCTGTGATGGCAATGGTGAGGATGAGGAGAAGAAAGTAGGGCGTGGAATGAGATTTTGTTACCATTTTAGAGATTTAAGATTGAAGATAGTTAAGTAATTAGATTGGATTTTGTGTGTTTAGTGTTGCGTAAATGGTATTCGAGAATGTGTATATATAGTTTGAGTTGTACAAAATTAAGGAGTAGATGAAATGGAGTTGGTTTGCTGCATGCTAATAGCAATTCGATATATTTATAAAAAAAGGAATTTCAAAAATGTTTTGGTTGGAATTCACAAAAAAAAAAAAATAAAAATGAAGGTATTTTGAATTAGAATTGCAGTAGCTCACCTAAACAATTCGTATGGAATTTGTATAATGAAATATGAAATTGGCGGTTTAGTGAATGTCCACAGTTTAAGTCTATCAACTATTCAATGCTCCAAAATTAGAAAGATTTAATGGCTCAAGTTATTTAGTAAGGGTAGCTGTAAATTTATTTTCTCGAAAACATTAGTTTCAATTTTTTATATATTATTTTTATTAAAATAATAATGTTACTATAATATAATGAATTATTTAATAATTTTTCATTATTTATATTTTCTAAAGTTATTATCATATTTTAATTTAAATATAACATTTTCACTTCTCAAAATATTTTAAAATTATCATTAAAATGTATTATATTTTTTATTAAGAGCGTTAGAGGGCTAGGCCGGTCTTGTCGGCGAAGTCGCTCCGATACCTAAGTTAGGACGAGGTATGAAGATAATAAAAGGAGTAAATAGTGGATAGAATTAATTAACTTTCACAGGGATTTATGCTATTAAATAGTAGATAATTGGATACTTAGTATTGTGAGATGATGCCTCTTGGTTAAATCTTAGATAGCCACATGACGACTTGTTAGGGTTACCTCTAACACCCTTAATGGGCTGAATGGGCATCATAGATCTTGGCTTCTTTGGTATTCTTATTACCACTTACTATCATATGCCCCCCAGAAAGACCGAGGTTGGTGCCTTTTTAAGGTGCAAGCTTTAGCTGTTCCTCAGGGGTAGGAGAGGCCGAAGATGAACATTTTCACTTACTAAAATGGCTGAGGATAAAAGTATATTATTTTTCGAATTTGTTCGACTTAATTTAACATCAGTCCATGATTTTATGGATGTGTCATTGCCGATCTTTTACGGTTGGCCAGAAAGTCTCTATACCCGAAGATGTCACCCCTCGATGTAATTGAGCTTCTTTAAGGCTTGGTCTTGACGTATTGTGGTGCTTGAGAGTGGCCCTCATGCACGTCACTTGGTCTCCTAGCGTGGGAGACGCACCAAGTTTTCCACTTCTCTAGGAAAGCGTAATTATGGTGCTACTTTCAAATTTTGAATTTTCCTGCTCCAAATACTTCTCATAAATATGGGATCCCTTTTCACAGTTTTCTCTTTACAAACTTCTGCTCTTTCATTCTAAAGGCGGTTTCCGACGATAAATATTCTCAACTCCGATCAATTTTTTCTGGTGAGCTCCTTTTAGCTACTCTCTTCCTTGAAAGTGTCTACTGTTTCCGTTTCTTGTTCTTTTTCTTCTTTGGCCTGTGAGTGACCTTAGTCGTCAGCTTTCGTTGTGGTTGTTTGACCCATTCCTGCCATTCTAATTAGTACTTATCATCACAGACAAAATGTTTCCATTTATGACGTTTCCCAAGGTCGTGGTCCCTTGCTCAAGTAGGATGAGGCTTCTGAAGTGTTTATTTGCTTCCTAATCTTACTCTCTGCACCGACTCTTAAAAAATCCTTACATATGCATAGACCTTTCTCTAGTTACCATGACTTTGGCCGTCTACAACGCCGAGCCTTCTCCTAATAAGCCAAATGCTTTGAGGTCGACCATTATATGAAAATGTTGACCAATCATCCCGGTTTTGTACCTAATCCCTCAAACACCCTAGACTTTCCTCCCCAGAGGACCTTTAGGCTGCATACATTGTTGATTGAGTGGGGATTCTGATGGTCAATCTAGACAAGTAATGAACATGTGAACTATCATGATGGAATTTCAAAACATAAAATTAACCTAAAAGGAACTTCTAACGATGGCATGATTGATATAATCTTAATTGAAATGTTCCATAAATGCATTAGGTTTGTAAAACTTATTAAAAGAAATCTAGCATCTAAGTTTAGAGCATTACCAATTGATGCGTTCCTTCCTTAGATGTGGTAGAGCTATCCCTTAGAGCAATCGAACAACACTCTGTTAGCACAAGCCTCCAAACTAGGATAACCTCTATGACAAGTCTACATGAACCCCATTGACCAAAACCTCATGAGGAGGGAGAACTCGTTAGTTAACAAGTGGCTACTAGACCACTCGTAGACAAACCTGATAATAACTACGAAGGCTCTTTTCCAAAATAAGAACAAGCTTTCAAAATAAATCTCATAAATACTAAAGAAACTCGGGTAGGATTTCAAAACAATTTGCAAGTGAAAAGGAGTCAAGCTCAGAAGGAATGTTGTCATTTGAGGTCTCTTTTGTGGCTTCGTCATCGGATCGAAAGGTAGTTTGCTGGAACTATCTTGGAAAGGCTGAGACGATATGCTTTGATTCATCATTAGAATGCATGCTCGTTCGATGAGAGCTTTGGCAGATGGGAATAATGTTTTACCGGTAATGCTTGGATTGGGGGGCGTTGATCGACGGGAAATGTATTGGGTGATATCAGTGGTGTAGATAGTAATTTGAAAGAGGAGGAGGCGGCTTCAACTTATAAGGAGAAGGGGAGAAAAAATGCTCCCATTTTAGAAATGTGGGATGGGGAATTCCCCATCCCACACGTTGGTCACGACACAGAGCTCCATGCTTAGCTTGTTTTACCCACGCGGATATAGCCTACTTCACGGGCTATGTGTGTTGCACAAGGCAATCCCATTGGTCTTGCCTTATCTCGCAAGTGTGAGCTTGAGGTGCTTTTTGCAAGCCTAACTTGCGGTGTGCTGGAGGGCCTATAGCCCACTAGCATGCGCTAGCGCATGCCAACGGCTCGTGAGCACTCTTTCAGTGCTCTTGAGGCTTCCACGCAGGCCCTTTCCTGAGAACAACCTATGTTCACGGGGTCCACTTGCAATGGAAAAAATCCCTTACTCTACAAACTGTATATTTTCCCAGTTCCTCTTTCAACTTGTTATTTGGTCCGACCATTTAATGGTCAATCCAAACGAACTTGACTATCCTTTTATTCTCTGTAGAGACCCCGTCTATTAGTTCTTTATTTTGTCCGGTGAAGGTTCAATGTGTGTGACCTTATAGGATCCTAAAGTATATAATAGTTAGAGGTTGACCTAAACTTGGCTTCTTATCCGGGAACCTTTAAGCTTAGTGTTCCAAATTGATATGGAACTTGATGGCTCTAGACTATCAAATGGACTTTCTAGCAAAGATGTATGATCCCCTGATACTCGAAAAATCATGTACCTATGACTTGATGAGGTTCTACAATGGTAACTAGTACAATACACTCCTTCCATCATGTTATGTACCATATAATTTACTGAGCTCGGATAAAGTATTAGCACACGTAATAACTATAGCTATCCCGGAATTAGACTACACCACTTCCCTTTATGTATTGAGATTCACTACAAACCTGATCTATTAATCTCATACTTTTATAAGAGGTTTATGAG
Organism: Euphorbia schlechtendalii; assembly: GCA_949673415.1. Classification (NCBI taxonomy): domain Eukaryota; kingdom Viridiplantae; phylum Streptophyta; class Magnoliopsida; order Malpighiales; family Euphorbiaceae; genus Euphorbia; species Euphorbia schlechtendalii. Next base: position 21,978 of record CATIWQ010008426.1, read on the forward strand.
CATGTCACTTTAACAAGAGGTCTTAAGGTACAACTCCCACTATATCACTATATCAGGAGTTATAGATCCCATCTTGACTACTCGTCTTACCAACGAACGATCGTCACTATACCAATAAACATATGTATCATCCTCCCAACAAGGTATGCATAAGTATAACCCAAAGTATAGTAATTTCTACACAAGGTAACCAGTATCTCAGGTCTGAAGATAATCAAACTGCTATTGTAGTAAGACATGGCACCAACACATGGATATAGTTATTTCCGAGTGTTTTTCTTTTAGCGCTCTCCAATTTATTAGCCGAATACATTCATGTGTTAACTCAAGGTACCACCTTCAGCTCGTGATATTGGTTTCTTAGATTTGATCCAAGGAGTAAGCCTACACATGCTAGTTTTTCCTCTTCATTGATGTCCAGTCTCAATGAAACTATGACTAGGGATATTTAGACTTTTCCATAATTACAAGTGTGTAGAGTTCTCACCCCACATAGCTCCCACTATTTCCTTGCACTTTCATGCTATGAAATAGTAACAAACTTTGTCTTATTATATCAATGAATACACACACACACACATAATAACACATATATAATACCAGTGAGATACATAATTAGAAAGATCACCTATATATAACAAAGGGGTCTTATTATTCATAAAAAATAATTCAAAACTGTTTATCCATAAGTGACTAATAAAGACATATCGCCCTAATTGCCTCTAAGATATACATCATGTATAATAACTTCCATCTCCCCGCAGGCCGTGCGATAGTATCTATACTCAAGGAGTTCAACATTTCTCCAAGCCAAGTGTCTCCAAATTCGATGCTAGAGTTACTCCATCTGAACAAGCTCTACTATGATATAAGGATTTGGTTTGATGGGGTAGTCTTTCGGCATTTCTTCCACCCTATTCAAACAGGGGGCGGTAACATTTTATACTTAGCATCAAAATCGTATCGGTTGAAGCTGCCTCAGTTACTTAAAAAGATAGGGCCAGTTAAGTTGGTTAAAGATAAGTGGTTTTGGGTTCATTTGGATGACTTAAATAAGAACGAGCCCGATGCCCTCTATCCTAATGATCGGTTTCATTTTTTAATCATCTAGAATAAGGTGTACGGCAATCCGACCTCATGGAAGAGCTATAATTATCTGGTTGAGATCCAAGACTGGGCCATATACTTTTTGGAGACCATGGAAGTTCAACTGATCAACTAGACCGACACTATGATACTCCTGCATCATCAACAACACAGATACCAAGAGACCTCCCCCAGCGTTGTGGCACTTATTGAAATTCTTGGGCTGAAGCAACGAGTTAGTTATTTTTTTCCTTTTAAATTATTCCTTTTTCTCTTGTAGGTATGTCTAATGTTATACCCTTCCATGACCTCTTCGCAGCCATGTCCAAGAAGAAGGGTAAGAAGAAGAAGAAGACCTTCTTAACCTAGGCAAATACCGAAGCTAGTGAAAAGTCTCCCTCTATGGGGAGTTTGGGTTAAGAAGTGGATGATTACGTGCCCTTAGAGAGAGAGCATGCGACGACCTTAGCTCCTCCAGGCTCAATAGCCAGGAAAGTTCTAATCGAACAATCTCTTCCTACTGACAAGGATGCGACCGATGATGCTTACCTCAATGATAAGGATGAGGTCGACACTGAAGTCCTTATACCCAATTCTTCCCCCTCCTCCCTGATTAAGGATAGCTAGTTGGTAAAGGGGAAAGAGCCCATCTTAATTCCTTTTATAGATGAGGTATAAGGGCTCAATCCTATCTCCACTGAGCTACTTATTAGCTTCGGGGAATCTAAGCATCCTCGGGAAAGTTTGTCCCTCTTTCATCGAAGGAAAAGGTTGTGTTTGAAGTTTTTCCTCTAACCTATTATACTTCTTTGGGGCAATTTATACCTCATCTAAAGGTAACATGCTTATTTGTTTGTTGTTATTTTTTTACAATTTTGTTGAGCTGACCATTGTGCTATAGATACTACTCACTAAGCTTGGGGCTGATGTGAGTTTGGACGATGATCGTGTTGTTAAACACTTCGCCAATCTTACCCTACTTCCTTCTTAAGTTGCCTTGTTGAAGAAGAAGTCGGTGAAAAAGATTTCCTCACACCACCAGGCACATCTTCTTTAGGTAAGATCTATCCTTATTATATATGTTGTTCTCTCTTATTATACTTATATATTTTATTAACTTTTATTGTATTATTTGAAAATGCTTTTCTCAGCCTGTGTATCTGGATGAGAAGCTCAAGGTAAGGGGCGCAAAGATCAAACCACTTTGAAGAGAGAAGAAGAGTCTAGCTAAAACTAACAAGACGCTCCCTACTTCAAAGGCTAAGGTCGGTGAAGAGCTTCAAAATATGAAGCTTTTGGCTGAAGAAAAGGAGTCACTTACTAAGGCCAAGAAGAAGTTGAAAGAGGATCTGGCCAAGTTGATTGAGGATCATCAAAGGTAGATGAACTTTGCCAAGGAAGCATCGGCCAAGTTGGTGGAAGACCATAAAGCTGCCGTAGCTGTTTTAGAGGCTAAGAAGAAAGAGTAATTTGGTAATGCTGAAGTCTTGAGTAAAGGCTTGGAAGAGAGCTCAAAGATGTTGGAAGACATGACCTCTAAAAACAACAAGCTTAATCACATCAAGTCCTATCTCCAAGCTCGATGTCAGGCCTTAAAGCACCATTTCCAAAAGAAGAATTTAGGCTTGATCCATTGATGGAATAGGTACAGGGTTAACTTCCGAGTGAACTTTCTTCAAAAGCTCGGGCTATTTTCCTTTGTGCCAACTTGGATAAATTAACCTTACTACTTGAGCCAGGGCCAAATGATTCTATGAACCTCTTACCCGATGATCAGAGGCTCTTCAAGAGGCCCGAGGAGCCTGAGAGTGAGAAGGACAAAGGAGATGAGGAGGAAGAGGAAGAAGAAGTGGAAGAAGCTGCTAACTCTTATTGTTCATGGGATATTTCTAAGCTTTCTGAAATGGGGGAGGATGATGATGATGCTTCATCTCTCCTTTGCTCGACCTTGTAACTTGATATTTTTATTGAATGATTTTCTTGTAACTTGATATTTTTATTCAATGATTTTTTTTCTATGCTTAAATGTTTTATAACTTATTTACATGTGTTTATTATTGGGGCTTTATAGCTCAGTCTTATGAACTTAACTTAAACGTTTTTTCATTTTATTCATCGAGGTTCTTTATAACTAACACTTATGAACTTAGTTTAGACAATAATCATTCTATTCATCGGGGTTTTTGTAACTCACACTTATGAACAAAATCTATATCAACTTTTCTTTTGATTTGAATAAAAATGCTTTATAATGGTACGATGTATGCCGAGGGTAAAAATGCTTCCTTAAGTAAACTTATTTAATAAACTTTCCAAACTAACATTTTAACGAGAATGACTACTTCTAAGTGTTAGAAATTATGTATGCCCTAGAGGAAATTAGGGCGATATGTCTTTATTAGTCACTAATGTACAAACAGTTATGAATTTTGTTTATCAATAAAAAGGCATCTTTGTTATATATCAAAGGTTCTTTTTAATTATGTAACTCGCTAGTATTATATATGTGATATTATGTATGTATATATATTCATTGATATAATAAGATAAAGTCTTTAATTAATTCATAGTGTGAAAGTGCGAGGACATAGTGGGAGGTATGTGGAGTGAGAAGTACACGCACGTGTAATTGTGAAAAATTTAAATATCTGATAGGGAGAAATTATGTCATTAAAAGCATGAAATAATCGGGTTAAAATTAAGTGTATCTGAGCAGATTTTATGAAGGCCTTCATGAATTTTAGGTTTTCTGTTGAAGAAGGAGACCTCCTAGGCAGAGCTGGATGAAAGTGTTAAAGCTGATGAGGAAGGATGGCACCAGTTGAGTGGAGGAGGAAAAGCTGTTGCTAATGTCACTAAAGAGAGAGGAGGATGTAGTTGGGAAGGAATTGAAACTTTTTGCATTTTAGTTAACTTGGTTATGTTTGAGTTACCTTTATAACAAGTGTTAATATTTTATTATTTTGTAAGGACAAATATCTAGATATTTTCGCTTGAATTCATGGCTGAAATTATCTTGGTCTTTGGGAACTATTGGGGCTGTATACCATTTTGGCGGGAAGTTAAGGGCTAATTCCTTTAAGAACAATTATTCCCCCACTTTTTATCTATCTATCTATTATTCAAGTTAATTTTTCTATCTTCTTTCTCTGCCATTTTTGTTTCTCTTTAAGCTTTCTTCATTTATGAGTTTAGTGTGAGTAATTCACCATAAAGTGAAGTCTGCCCTATAAAAGGCAAAGAGATCTTCCTCTGCTGTAATGTATCCTTTCTTTGCTCAACTTGAATGTTTGTGTGAATGGACACTCTATTGCTTATTTGAACCTTTTTCACATTCATGCTTAGTGTTGAGTAGTAAGGACTGAAAGGTGACCTATTTAACACTAAAGACCTTCACACACATACAATACATGAGATCGAAAAATGAATGTTTGTATGCCTTAGGTTTCATGTTTATGAATGCTTAACTAATCTTGATGCTGCTTTGTTATTCATATGAAGGATCGAGAGGTGAAGCATATTTAGCTGAGTAAGAAACTAAACTTGCTTATTAGGCAATTAAGGGATTTAAGGTTAAGAGACCTCAGCGTAGGATTACTGAGCAAGGGCTTGTACTGAAAGCTAGAGAAGATTATCTTAGATTGTTCTTCGGGTAGACTAAACTTGAATCCTCTAATTAATTAACTTAAACAACACTTTAATTCTATTTTTTTTATCATTATTGCAAGCCTTTAACATTCACTAAATCCCCCTTTCAAGTAATCATTCTCAATTCACCATTACCCCTTTTATCATGAGGAGTACCAAATGACATAAAGAACTCCATGCGAGATACGATACTCTTTCTTGCCATTCTTGCAAATTGACTCTAGTATACTTGCTAAGTGTGTTACTAAAAAGGTGCAACAAGTTTTTGGCGTCGTTGCCGGAGAGCAATTTGTGCTAAAGTTTGTTATCTTTGACTATAAATTGATGATTTTAATCTTGTTTGTTTATAGCTTGTGGAAATAGGTTTTTACAAGACTTCCTTTTGCATGTAAAGAGCTGGAAGAGAACCACCCATTCTAATCAATCCTGAAATGGATAGGGAGTGTAAACGGAGAAGTGGTGCTGTAAAAAGAGCTCGTGCAAGGGAGAGAAAGGAGGAACAAAGAAGAGAGCGTGACCGCCAAGAGCAAGAAAGGCTTGAGGCAGAAAGGGTCGAAAGAGAAAGACTCTATAGAGAAAAGTTATTTCAAAATCCTGAAGGAGAGGATGAATTTCGCCCTCCACGTAGAATGCTGTTCGCCACTTTTCTACTGATAAGTTTAATAACTTGCTTGCAAGATTTGGATTCACTCGTTTCGAAAGGTTTATCCTCAATAATAGTGCCAAAAACTTGTTCACGTAAAATATAGGTGTTGTCATTACCTCTTATCAAATAGAAAAATGATGATAATTGCAAGTATACAGTTGCGATGTAGTTTTAAAAGATATCGAACCCACAGGGAAGGAACCAAGTCTAAAGCTCAACAAGGGAAAACAGAGTAAATAAAATAAAAATAGATTGGAGGTTTTGGATAGAAAGGTTAGAATGAAAAATGAGTAAGTATAGATGTGCAAGACTAGAGAATTTAAATATAAAGATTTTCCCTACGAACAAGTAAGGCAGAGAAAACATGGAAGTTCAACAAAGATGTTACGATTCACTAAACTAACATAACTAAGTCGGTTCTAAATATTCAGATGTTCAATGATTCATCGCAGAGCAACATATGAAATAACTTTTCTAAACCTAGCGCAAATGAATTAAGACAAATATATAAACCTGGACAACATCAATACTATACTTAGTACGGGTCGCTCTCACATAGCCACATTCAATAAGTTACCATTCCAAAAATGTTGGCTCAGTAAACTGCGTTATATCACAGATCTAGTGATTATACACGATATTGTTAACCCCGAAAATACTCTTAAAATTAACTCCAAAGCATATAACTTGATTAATATAAAAGGCTTAACACGAAATACGCATAATGACACATAGACATATCATAAACGTCGAAATAGAAAGTATAAGTAGAAAACAAAGTTGTAAGGTATGAAAGTGAAAGCTAAAGTTGATCAAACCGTATCCACTCTTTAATGGGAGTCATCAATTCCCGCAATGTCTGCGTCTGCTTTGAATTCGATCTCGGCCCCGTACAGAACCTCCGCTAGGATGCTATTCTTTACCAATATCGAACAAAAGAATATTGAAGAATGAAAACTTTTATTGATAAGTGATTTGCAAGAACACTTATACAACAATCACTCGAGAATATAGAAAAATCTAGAGATCGAAACAAGGATTCGAATCACTTAAACATTTTCTCGCTAACACTTAAGAATGTAGCAAAACTAGATATTTATTCTCTATCTACAAACTATCTTTCACCCCTCTCTTCTGCATTCTATGATGCACCACGAAATTAGTGAGGTTTGGAGCCCTATTTATAGAGTTCGAAGGGTTGCGTCTATCCAAACAGAGGGTTGTGCCATTAGTGAATGATTGCATCTCTTCATTGTGATTGGTTGAGAAGCTTTGATATAATCCACAATGGATAGGCACCTTTTCATGATTGGTTGACTTCTGATAGGTGTCTTATCATTGGTAGTTGATGGCGATTGATCATGCTTATCTGGC
>CATIWQ010008448.1:0-16105 GCA_949673415.1 Euphorbia schlechtendalii
GATATGGTGAATTTATTTACACAATACATTAAATAAATAAAGTAAATACTTAATTTAAAACTAAGTAAAAATTTTATATAGATATTATAAAAGAAATATAATACAAATGTGTATCAAATAAGTGTTGTAGTTGAGTGGTAGACATAATAGATAACAAGTTAAAGATCTTGAATTCGATTCCTGCTTATTGCAAAAAATTTAAAAAAATCATTTTTAACAAATATAAGTGAACCGGCCGGTTGAAGCAACCGGTTTCCGGTTCAACCAGGTCCGACTGGCCAGTTCAACCGGTCAATGTCCGGTCTTTGACCAGACGTTGAACCGGGTGAAAACCGACCGGATCAGTGACCGGTTCCGGTCCGACCCAGTCCAACCAGCCAACCCGGTTTTCAAAACCATGGTTTAAAATCCCAAAAAGCACAGGCAAGAATTTCACCCCTAAAATGGAAAATAATGTAAGATGGGAAAAAGCCTCAAAATATCCAAGTATCCAATTCAAACATTATATCCTATATTCGGAAACTTGGAAGCAATAATTTTTTTTTTGAAAGAAAACATGATATTGATATAAATGAATACAATGTTAAAATGGTACATCAATTCTCTCACAAACTCAATCTCAGTCCCTTCTTAAGAAAAAAGCAATAAATTACCTCTAATCTACTACTTACAAACCTTGTAACATGTATATATAATTGTCAAAAACTGTTGAATAAAAATTTGCGGAGAATCACAAGAAAAACCATCCCCCTAAAACTAGAAACCAATTAAACCCCAGACTTAAAAAAAAAAAAAAGAATTTGGAAACCTAGAAAAAGTTCTTATTATCCATCCCCTGCCCTAAGATCTCAACAACAAACAATGTTCTGTAAACCTTACAAGTTGCATCCTTAGCAAATTCGAGGGGATAATTACAGGAGAGCGACTTCAAGCTTCTATAAATATTCGGTTCACCAAATCTCCAAATGAAGTGGGGCTCCAATCATATAGGAAAATGCACAAAATGATTATCATGGCTGATGCAGACTCGACTAGCAATATCGAGGAAGAAAGGTTTAGACTTGATATTTCGAAAGCTTCTCCTTCACAAAGGGTTCCAAAGCAGACATACACTGGTCCCACGCTCCGTTGTTAAGCATCTGCAGCAACGTGTATAATCAACACCCTATTCAACCATTTCATATAATATCTGTATATAAACTGTTAACTTCATGCACACAAAATAATAGAAAAAAAGTTCTAGAAACAAATAATCCACAACATTGCTTTTGACAACAATACTTAATCGAAACAAATTATATCGAGGGTATATATTTCCTTAATGTATACATGCAGTTAGATTTCTGTTAGGTAAATTATAAGATGTAAGTAGTTTTCAACTAACCTGTTTATAACCATGAAGAACTTGGCAAACTTCTTTTTGTAGTTCTTCACTCCTTATTTCCTGTGAGCATTAACTATGTCACGAAACATTTTTACTTTCATCAAATAACATATTGAAAGACAAGTAGTGTCAATCTTACATGCCAGCTGGCAATAGCTTTGCACATGATAGGAAGTGAGCTCAAAGCTCCTGAAGGATTTGCACGGACCTGAAACATTAGAGAGCAGTCCAAATGTTCAAATATGTATACACTATACAGCCTCAAGAAAAATAACTTTCTAGTAGCTCCATACCATTGCACATAGGCCCCGGAAAGCATCCTCTTTTTCAATATCATCACGAATCCTGTCAAAATGCAATTCAAATAAATTTAATAATCTCATGTGACAAGCATAAAACTGTCGTTACAAAATCGTTCCAATCGCGATCTAGTGACAAATGCTTACGAAGCCAAGGCAATGCACCATGATTGCATGAAATGCTCCATGTGTGGAGCTACAAGCTCGGGACAAACCCATGCAAGCCTCCCAAGAGTGATTGCGCTATTTTCGATTAGGGATTTGTTCAATTCCTGTAAAGATTGAAGAATCATACAGTTATTTGGTTGCACACTCGGACAAGAATTTTGGTACGCACAATAATTGTACCTCTGAATGTTGAAGAATTGGAACTAAGCATGATATGACAGTCATAATGATGGGAGAAATTTCTTGACGAACCTGACAGTATTAATTTGCATGTAAACAATAGAATTAATTTAGGATCGGATCTTATCATTACAGGAAGACCGACAAAAAATAGAAAGCCGAAGAACACTTGCCTTAACTGCTAACTCTCCTATAGCCCAACAAGCATTATTTGCTACTGATACAGTTTCCTTAAGATTTGGCGTATTCTAAAAGGAGCACGTATATGAGTTGCACAATAAATGTATAGCCGACCAAATAAAACGCTTGGAATCATGAAATAAGTTATGGATTTCACCGACCAGTTGTTCGGCTGCAGCTTTAAGATATTCAGGCAATCTAGGATGCAAATGAACAGCACACGCCTGGAAGATCTCACAATAAAGAATTAAATTACAACAAATGTCAAAATAAGCAAAAGCTACTTCCAGGGGACAATAAGGCTTCTAGCCACCACTAGTCAGCAAATGCTAAGTAGAATCACTATTTGCAAGATACAGAATCAGATTTGTATCATACCCGTGCTAGGTCTCCAAGAAGAGCAAATGCACTTTGTCGAATATCAGAAGCTTCATCCATGCAACATTGCAGAAGTAGATCCCTCAAACTACTTTGTGCAACCTGAAAGGGGGAAGCCAAACAGCAAATGCGTGATGTGAAAACTAATAACATCTATCAATCATGTAAATTAACACCAATTTATGAAACGGTACTCAGAAAAATGCATGAATTGCACACCGAGAACATCCACGTAAATTAAATCATCAAAACAAAGGATTCTTCCCAAGCATGAAAAGATTTCTGCCCAAACCAAACTAAAAGGTAAATAAGAAAAAACAATTTACACATTGCATAACTTCATGAAATTATATAGAAGATACTACAAACATTACAAAGCATGGTAAGTAATTTTCCGCAAAATTTAGCCCACTACTTAGGCAAGAGAACGTAATGGATATTACGGAAAAAAACAAACATTGTATTTACCAAACTCTCAATTCCACTACCAAGACCCTCAGCAAGTCCAGAAAGGAGATCCAGAGAACAGACTACAAACTCTTTATCATATGGAACTCCTGCTGACACTGGATCAACCTGCATTCCAGATAAAGCAATTACATTAAAAGTATTGCAAAACCATGACATTGTCGCCATTGTCACCATTACAAATCGACATGCTCAACAAAATATAGATGGTTGAAGGAAGGATCAGAAATATAAAAAAATTATGCAGAACATAACTAGAGATGGGTCTCAATTATAATGACAAAAATAGTCAAGAAGCCCCAGAAACAGACCACTCTTGCTTCTCTTTGCTATAAACCTAAACTGTAGCAATTTAATTGTGTGTTTGGAACCCTAATTTTTGAACTTTGAAGGCATTAAATTTAAATCAATTAATTTTATGTAGAAAATTCACAAATGTTCTCCATGAAATGAATTCAATGGAATTGAACTCCTTAAAAAATGCTGATTCCAAACAAGGGGAAAAGGTCTCTGTGACAAAACTGTGTAACCCTATATGAGAAATGACACCCTGCTGCGACATGGTGAATGCTTCCCAGACATCTCAGTGAAAAAATAATACTAAACCATATCTCAATTACAAGGACCAACTGGGACATTACAATATGCTATCATACAAAATTTAGTGCAGGTGATTCGTTGGCATAAAAAAAGAGAGCAAAAGGAATGGGAAATACAAGGAAAAATACATGTAGGCAGAAGAAAAATAATCCGAACATCAACCATTGTCGAGAAATTAAGAAAACATGAAATTTCATCTGACCTTTGCCAACTGTTGGCTCTGGATGATACTTATACACCTCTGGAATACAGGCTCAGCATAGGGAGAGAACCCCGGACCCAATGCCTGAAAATTATAATTAAGGCTTAATTGTTGTCGACAAATAGAACTGAAAATGCATGTGGTATATAAGTATGAACACAAGAAATAAACATACACTTGACATGCGCATCATTATATCAAATTGAATTCAGTTAATCCGAGAATAGAAGTTGTATCGAAAAGACTATATATCTAAGCTTATATCAACACTCTGTAATTTAGACACATGCATATCTAAGAATGCAATTTAAATTCACAATTATAATTGCAGAAAACTAAACAAATAGCAATATAGTAGAAGCTGATTGTGATCACAAAGGAAAAGGGAATAAATAGTATAAAAAAGAGACCCACAGATGAGTACCCTCCCAAGGGATATCTCCCTCTCTCTCAGTTCTAAACTAAGAGCCAAAATACCTATAATAATCCTTCACACCACCCACTAAAGCTACTTGTCCTTCATATACCACACAAATACTGCAAGACCAGACTTCCTCTTTACATCAGATTGACATCACAAAATTAAAGTAGGAAATACAGCTTGAGGCTGAAAATATACAGAAGAATACCTGTGCTATTGATGTAAAACACTCAAGCAACGGAAATATATCTTTGTCTGAATTCGCAAGCTGCCGCCACTTTTCAATCAATGGAGGCATCAGAATATTAAGGTAAGTGGGCTGCAAATCAAGGCAATCAATGCAAGTAAATATCAAAATGTGCCTAACACTCAAGATAGCAGAAGAAAGAAGAAATGAACAGTAGACAATGTTCATACCTGATTTAATTCTGCCCCAACAGCATCTGCAAGAGTCCCAATAGCATCATATACTATTCTCAGATTCCGTCTCTAAATCAAACCATATCATTATAAGCACAAGTTCCAATATTTTGAAGTACAAAGAAATATATTGTTAATGAAGAGTAAAAACACAGATAACAATTAGTTATGCTAACAAAAGAATCAGGGACCTATTATAAAATATTTTAACACTGGAAGAAGCCTCTTATATGTAAGAGAGCAAGAAAAGAACCTGATATTTCCCAAAAGCAGTCATGAGATGCTGTAAAATAATCTCTAAACGTGGTGCTAACTCTTCGGCAGCCTCCTGCAGAAATAACAGAACCATTCAGGTCTACCACGAAAAAGTGCGGAAATCTAAAGTATTTATTTCATTGCAAAGACCTCTTCCAGAGTTGCAAAAGCTGAACATGCAGCCTCTTGAACCCGCTTATTAGAATCCAATATTCTTCGTAAAATTCCCATAAGAACCTTGTCAAATTGTTCGTAGCCCTTTTCATGGCCATTTTCCTAAGATAGATAAAAAGAGAGGTAAGTCAACTACAAAATAAAAAACAGAATGAAATAGAGGTAATACACAAATTACAAAAAATTAATATGTTACTAATAATTAGCATAAGTTGAGCAAAGATAATATATTGCAACAAGCTAGGCAGACAATTATTATGGAGAATCATCTATGAAGTAAAAGATCATACCTGCACAATGTATTTGCTGAATCTAGAGAGCGTCCAGCAAGAAATACTCCGTATGAGGGGGAACTTATCATCTAACAGAGGGATAAGAAAATCCACAATCTGCACTTGTACAAAATCACACCATTTGAATAATTAAACATTCCAAATCAAAACAATTATAAAAATTTATTCACAAAATCGCTAACCATAACAACAACACCCTCTCCTCCCCGTCAAATGATAAAATGAAAAAAAAGATTGCTCAGATAACAAATTAGGTTCAACAAAAAGCAAAAGGACAAAACAGGAAAAAAAATCATAGAGTGATTAAAATTTTAAACCCAGTCTTCAATATCAAACGCTCAAAGAAATCGAAACACTACTTTTCTCAATTCCACATCAGATATTTTATAATCAACAATAAAAAAAAAATACTCATTCCAAGGAAAATAAAAGGATAGCTATAGTATGCATGCATTAAGCATCACACAAAAGCAGGCAGGCAGTAAATCCTCCCTGCTCACTGCTTAACATGTGAGGATGCCTGCCACCCGCATCAATTACAGAGATTCAAGCATAGCTCTCCACTCCTTATCGCCTGATATGGATAGATACAACTAGACACTCTTCTTTGACTTGCCTCTCCCTTACTCCATACTCCACGGATATCGGTTGAGCAGTTACACTTAGAATCAAGTATAAGAGTTAGGTAATACGATTATTAGCTAATACTAGTTATTAATTACAGCAAGTTAAGTCTTTCAATTTAGTTTCTAGATGATGTCAGTGTGGGAGCATATTAGTCTAATTACCTAAGGCGTAGCTAGCCAATCCTCATTCTAATGTGCATTTCAGCAGTTAGAGTTGAGTGTATATATACCAGATTGTAAACACTAAACAGTATTATTAATACTAATGAATGAAAATATTATCAAACCAGTTTATCCCTAATTTATTCTTTTCCTTTCTCAACTATTCTGATATTCTTCTCCTATCTCCCATTCCTCTCTACTTATATCATTTCTACTCTATTCTAATTTTGTTCTAACTTCTATTCTGCTACTCTATTAACATGTAAACTGTAAGGTCAGTACCAAGGTCCTGACCTTACACTTAGAAGTTAGAAACCAGGATCATCTGGATTCCAATTTAAAAAGACCAATTTTTAAATTGGAAAATGCAAAACAGTTTACCTGAGACAAATGAGGATAAAGGCCATTAATACAACCCTCAGCCACAGCACCTAGAGCCAACACAGCAGCTTCCCTATCTTTCCAGGCCTCATCACCCTTAGCAGACAACTTGCCCTGCAGGTAAAACCAAAGTGATAAATAAGCAATTGAAACAGGATCATATAGCTTAGAGGAGAATAATTTCACAGAAAAATCCACAAGAACACTGTCCCAATCATACTAATTTCACCCCAGCGAATCCAACAAAAATAATAGACTGTAGCTTTATTGGCAGACTGTAATCATAGCATCATAGTCAGCCCATCAACACTAAACTATTCAAGATACTTATAGACCAGTCACAATCATAACTATTGTTAGTCATGTGGACCAAGTAGATTAAGCGAAATAACTGAAAAATATGTGTTTTAAACCCTCTGAAGTTCAATAGGACCACAAGCAGCTTTTTTATAAGTAAACCATCATTATCACAACTTTGGTCAAATCATCAGCTTTAAAACTATTACTAAGTAACTGTTGAGGAATTGTATAATCGCATTACCAAATTATAGTCCATGAACTAAAATAGAAGAATGGTGAAGACTGGTGACACCCAACTACCTTTCAGACTACAATTGATTCAGGAGTATTCACAGCACTTAATCAGTTTGACAAAAAGTAACTATCGAACTCAGAAATATGAACCAAAAACTTGTGTTCATTCTCAAACACTTATTCCAAATTCTCACACAGGGTCATGCATGCTTGTAGTTGCTATTCTTTCTTTTCATTTCATTTTTCCCTCATGTTCTCTAAAATACAAATAGGATTTGTTTCATAAAAAATTAAGTGTCAAAAAATATTCTACATTTCTACTTAGTGAAATGTTGTTCATTGATACTACATATCTGGCTCATCCTCAAATTTCAGCCTATGAAAGAGATTGTTGAACTCTCAATTTGATCACCAAAATCAGGCCTCTTCTTAGACATGCATACACATACACATGTCTGTAGCCTTCACACCTTAAAAGGCTAACCAATTTGCATGTACAAATTTTGATTACACCAAGGCAACAATTGATTTCACTTAAGCCACAAGGACCTATTTCACAAAAAGGTTGACATGTATGATAAATACCAAAGAATCATAAATGACAAAAAAAGAATCATAAAGAATCGATTACTACTGCACGGAGAGCAATATAAAGAAAAAAAGGTCAGTTCTTCCGGACCAAATTATCAATACCTCGACAACAGGCATAAATGTTGGTAGGATCTCATCTCCAAACACATTTGATAAAATATCAAGGGCAGCAGCACTGCATTTCCTCAAATTCCACACATTGACTATGTCATCGTCCTGCAATTACAAAAGAGAATATTGAGCATATTCCAACAATGACCGCATCTTTCTACTCTAACAGCGTTATAATATTTACACATATCTACTGAATTAATTGGCTAATAACAAAATAAAGGTCTTTGGAAAACATACGTCATCATCCACACTATCTGATCCATGTAATCGAGATGAATGAAAACGTGGTTTCAGATCCTAAAATAAAGATAGCAGCAGATTCAGTTCATCAAGTAAGATTATGGAAAAAAACTTCCAAGCACCCAGGAAATTATAAAATAACAAATTATATTGAACCTGATCCCGATCTGGGAGAGACTCATCCTCCTGCAACAATAATTTCATGCTAGTAAATAATAATTAAAACAAATTTATCCAGAACCATCTAACATTAGAAATTAGCTAAAATATTAACCTCGGCATCAATAAGTGACTCGTCATCATCAGCATAAATCATGTTTGACAACAAGACCTGCAGAGGTGCAAATAGTTTAATGAAAAAGGTAATATCACAGTAAAATATAACAAACAATTGGCTATGGAACTAATTAAGTCGAGAAGCAGAAATTCTACTGGAATTAGCCGGGGAAGAAATTCTCTCAAATTCTCTGGTGGTAGCTGAGCATCACAATATGCAGACCTGCCAACCATGACCATTATTAATAACGTGAAAAAAACATAATATCGAACAGTTAAGATGTAAACATCAAAACCAAAAGATCATAAACCTCCCATCATGTAAGTTTGGGTGGAACACATGAGAACGCGGTATTCATACTTTCAGTACACACTGACTGACAAACGGCATTTTAAGCCAATGAGAATTATTTCATGCCCTTTCAGTTAAACTTTGTTGGCATACCTTAATTCATGTAGATGTCACTATTATAACACTTTTCTATCTGATGTACAAAAAGAAAAAGGTGCAAACATTAAAAACCTAAAATTTCTCGTATATAAATCAAAGAATCATCCTTCATGACATCAGGAAGAGAAATAACCCTCACATCAGCTACGAATTCAAAACTATTCTCCATTTATGACTATAATCAATGTTAACAATTAACATTCTCTTGGATAAAATAAAATTTCAACATATCAATGCAAATCCACCAATTTAATCCTTAATATGAAGTCAATCAAATGCAGGACAGGATCTTAAATGGATTCCTTTCAAGAAAATAATGCATTTTAAATGCTTTAGTATTACAATCAAAACACCTAAACTGATTCATTCATATATCATACAATGAATGACGTGGAACGTAAGGCTTGCAAATTATCTATTCGTGCATGAGCACATAGGGTGTGTTTGGAAAGGTCCATTTTGAAAGAATTGAATTGAATTCACTTTGTCAAATTCCCTTGTTTGGAACCAAACAAATATTGATAGAATTGAAATCATGTAAGATTTGAATTCTTGTGAATGCAAAGAATAGAAATCATACAAAAAGTTGCAAGATTTCAAAGGAATTCATGTTAGTTATGTCTTCGAATATTATTTTCACCATTTGACCTTCTCATATGCTTTTAGTTGAAGGAGTCAAAATAGTTGTATAAATTATTTCAGAAAAATATTAGATATATTAGTTAACAATCAATTGAATTCTTTAATATAAATAAATATTCCAAACAAAGGAATTTGTTTGAGAAATCAATTCTATTTAATTCTTTTAAGTTAATTCAATGCAATTCTTTTCATTTCAATATGAGATCTGTTTCCAAACACACCCATAATATGTAGTTGTGTACTATAAATTCATTGGGTTCTTGATCTGAGATTGCGAGCAATCAGAAGATTAAATGTGACTTACCTACTTGACATTGCCGGGCATAAATAATTAATTTGACATTAAAAGTATAATATGTTTAACCATCATGGTAACACAACAAATTGCAAAGCCTTATATCTCCCATTCGGATTTCTACAAATCTGTAACACAATATCAGAGGGCAAGCAATGGACTATTTAATACATCATGTTTAAAAGTAAGGGATTACCAGAATTCACAAGCTTCAAGTGCTACCTCCTCGTCGCCATCCTTGTTGACTAGTAATATGTATTCCATAACTTCTTTCAAATGTGGCTGATGTAACAATGACATCAAAATTAATCATTATAGGGAATTACAAGATGAAAAGACTGTAAAGTACAGTAAGCAAGTCTGTAACATATGATTAAATCATAATGAGATGCACCAAACAAAAAGTTCATTAAGATTTTATCCTAAGTGTGCGTGGTGCATCTAATTTGAAAGAACATGGCATGAAACTTGAATTTAACAAGATACCCACCTCCAGGAAAGATGGACGGACTTCAATTAATTGAACAAAAGCCGCACAAACCTATTTAAGAATACAAAATGAGTAAGTCAAGCTTTGGGATCAATATATCAATATTTCTACCAGATGCTATAATAAAAATCAATATAATAAAAACTTTATACTTATCAAAGATGCCTTGGCAATACATAAATTATGTTTATATTTCTCTCACAAATTCAGAAAGATAAATAAAAAGAAATCATTATCGACCAACCAAATATAAGCTCAATAAAATATTGTCTCTCTTTGAACCATAGGAGAAAGAAGACCAACCAAAAAATTTTCTTAATAATTTATAACGATTGAACTCATTATCAAACAACCAAACATAAGCTCAAAGTACATATTGTCTTTCTGTGAAGACTGAAGCATAGGTGAAAGAAGACAATCTTAAAACTGTATGGTGATAGAAATCATTTTCAAACAACCAATATACAATCAATGAGCATGCCATCTCTCGGAGAACCATAGGAGAAAGAATACCAACTAAAGATTAATCTTAAATCTTTATGGTGCTAAGTAGAAAAATATTAGACCTAATATAAACATGCACGCCATGTATATATAAAAGAAAGTTAATTAACCAGGAGGCCATACCATTATTAAACCAAGATTTAAGGTGTAATTACTAACAGCTATTAATACCGTGAGAAAATGACTAAAAGCCTAGCCCTTAATCATGATTATAGCTTAAAAAAGGTCTGATTCAATTGAGATTGTGAAGGCACTCACCAATTTCCGAACTTCTGCAGAAGTATCATGTGCAAGAACAAACAAGCCCTGAAGATACTGACTCATCGATGCATATAAAGCCTGAAAACATAAAAACATAGAATTAACGTTTGGCTCAAAAGAATGAAACAGTACCTGAGTAATGAGCATGGAAACTAGATAGAAGTGTCAAGTTATACTTACAGCAGGCATTAACATAATGTATTGATTCACAGAACCCAAGGCTAGTTTTCTTAGTGAGCTGTGTGGGGATTGAAAAAACTGTTGAAAATAAAACCAAGTTAAAATACTCTAAGGGATAAATAATACTCAACATAAGAAAGGTTAACTGCTTTTCTTTGTCATAATAAGAGCATCTTAAAATGGCTAGTTTCATCGAAACCATATATGAAGTAGAGCATCTATAATAAAATCTAAATCTAGACAATACTCATCTCACATTGTAAAATCGAGGAAGGAATATCTTTATGGGACGATCAGATAACCCAGGCACAACAGAATCCAAGACTTGTGGGATATCCTCGCAAATCTGCATCACATAAAAAATATTGTCGAGGTAAGTATTTGAAGAGTAGAAAGAAGAACCACATCAGGGAGACTTAACTATAATCAAAGACAACCGGTAATCTAGTTGAATACTTCAATGGAAGCCAGAAGCAAAGTAATTTAAAAAGAAAAGAAAAGAAGAGTCATTAACCAATGACTAGTTGACAACAACCAAATCTTTGTTAACTAATGCATAAATGATATAACAGACAACAGTAACATCAAACTATCACAACCATGCGGACGGCATGAAACTCAAATTTATATTCATAAACAATCATAATAACAGGCAAGAAATATCTACAAAGTTTTTGCAGCAAGCATATCAAATAAATACTCGTGTTTTAGCATGCAAGCACAATCGAGTCTATGAGATCTTCCACTGTTAGCAGTTCCCTCATCAAAAACTGGAAAATTATAGCTACTTAACCAGAAATACAAGTATGTGAATGTACCTTGGATAAAGCATCCATAGCACCTTCCATGTGATTTTGATCATTACTGTCCAAGCAGTTTACAAGAGCCTGTAAAAGCTCAGGCCAGCCTGAAACTCCCCCTATTTGGACAATAACACTTACAATTGTTCCGACTGTTGACCTTATATGCCTATCTGCTGCTCCTAGACAAGGCAACAGCTCAGACTTGATATATTGCTGATATGCCGGAGCCATTGCGTTATATGAAGTTCTGAGGTTATTCTTCAGAAGCAGACCAGCAGCTTGTCGAATTTCTATAGACTTACCCTATCGAAAGTACCATCCAGCAGAAAAACGAAAGCAAAAGGCATAAGCAATCAATAAAACTTGTGCATAATGACATAGCAAAACATGTTCATTGCATAAATTCTATACAGAGGAACATTTTTTTATCAGGGATGAATAATATATCACATATGATCTGGTCCATAAACTTTTCAAAGCAATTTGTCAACATTATATATATGTTATCGGGTCCCTTTTATCATTTGCAGCAAATTCTACAGTTATTTTGTTCCATAAACCAGTTATTACTTTGTCATCAACTGTCCTTGGATGATAGGAAGAACAGTTTGCTATCAAAGAAGTGCAAAAATGTGTTGAAAAATCAAAATAAGGGTAGAGTACACAAACAAAGTTGCAGACTTCAAAGTTGATGAGCGAGTATACCATACAGCACATAGGTGCGGAAAAGAATTACTACTTAACGAATAAAAGAACCTACTGCAACTGGATATAGGTTACTTTAATTTGTGTATACGGGTTATTTATTAAACTTTCACTGAAGTCAATCACTTATTCTTCCAAAACTTGGTGAATAAGAAATAGCTTGAAACCCCGATTTTCAAATAAAAATCCCTGGCATTTTACAGGCAATCAAGCAATCCAATGAAACCCAAATACAAAACCGAATTGATAGAAAAAGATGATGTATAGAGGAAAATAAAGGTACCTCGGCCCGAGTAAGAATAAAAACAAGGTAATTGTTGAAATCAGGAATCTGAGAGAAGTGCTGAAGTTGCTGCCAAATCAGGGACTTGTCAGCGGAGGAAGAAGGAGAAATCTGATTCTCGAGAAGGGCACAGATCTCCTTAAAGCCTTGTTCCTGTGGATTCCAGGTCGACGCCGCCATTAATATGAGAAGACTAGAAGGTTAACTGGGACAGTGGAAAGTGGCAGCAGAGGCGAAGGAGATGCTTGCTATTCCGTATTCAAATCAACTCTTTCTCTGTATTGCATCAATTCAATTCAAATCAAATCAGTAATATATATATTTTGGGTTTTTCTTAGTTTACTTCTGTTTTCACTCTTCTTCTGTGATTTTCTGGTATTAAAAATAGAAAAACATATACTAACCTTTTATATGTCAAAATTTACAACACATAAAAACTCAAATTAAAGTCTAATTAGTTGGGCAGCTCAGGCTAGAATTCGTCAGAATTTTTATTAAAGAAGGATAGGAAGTAAAATTAATTATTTAGATTTGATTGTAATTTTATTGTAAATAATATATACGACGGAAAGTTTTATAAATGGGTTGAAAGTTAGGAATAATTTCAGCGTAAGTTTTGTGTACGAATTTATTTGACTAATTAAGTTTCATATTTACCTTCTATACGCTCCAAAATTTCTGTCTTCACATCCCTTACTATCTACGTTTGTTTTTTAATTTTCTTGTCTTATTTCGCCATTATCTCTTAAACTGCTCATTTTTTTGACATGATGCTTTAAAGTTTTTTATTCGTCTCATTTTTATCTTCGAAACACCATCCATTGTGATATACTTTTTCGAAAATATTTTTTCAACTGGTAAGAAACTGGTATATAAGTGGTATGTAACTGGTAGGAAGAACAAGATGTGTCAATTTTATTATAAAAATATGGTAGGTAACACAAATACATGTCGAAAGTTTATATCCATAGCAATAAACAAACAACTATAATCTTAAAAGAAATTAAAATGCATTAGAAAGTGATTACAACATGTAAAAAAGAATTCTACAAAAGTATTGAATAAAAAACAGTAGGAATTTGGCATGTAACTAGTATGAAGAACGAAAAATGTCAAAACTAGTAAGAAACTAGTAGGTAAGTCGTAGGAAACTAGTGTGAAGAACAAAAAATGTCAAACCTAGTAAGAAAGTGGTAGGAAACTAGTATGAAGTACAAGTTATGTCAAATTAATCTTGAAAATTAATTAAAATGCCTTAGAAAGTGATTATAACATGTAAGATAAAACTATTGAATCAAAAGAGTAGGAAACTAGTATGAAAAGAGTAGGAAACTAGTATGAAAATAATAGGAAACTGGTATTGAAATTAAAACAGTACAAATCTGGTATCTAACTGGTATGAAGAATAAAAAATGTCAAAATTATTAAGAAAGTGGTAGGAAACTGGTATCTAACTAGTATTGAAATTAAAACAGTAGGAATCCGGTATCTAACTGGTATAAAGAACAAAAAATGTCAAAACTAGTAAAAACAAGTGGTAGGAAACTGGTATCTAACTGATATTTAACTGGTATTGAAATTAAAACAGTAGGAATCTGGTATCTAACTGGTATGAAGAATAAAAAATGTCAAAACTAGTAAGAAAGTGGTAGGAAACTGGTATCTAACTGGTATTTAATTGGTATTGAAATTAAAACATTAAGAATCTGGTATCTAACTAATACTGAAATTAAAACAGTAAGAATCTGGTATCTAACTGGTATGAAGAACAAAAAATGTCAAAACTAGTAAAAAAGTGGTAGGAAACTAGTATCTAACTGGTATTTAAATTAAAACAATAGTAATCTAGTATCTAACTAGTATGAAGAACAAAAAATAACAAAATTAGTAAGAAAGTGGTAGGAAACTGGTATCTAACTGGTATTTAACTGGTATGAAATTAAAACAGTAGGAATGTGGTATCTAACTGGTATCTAATTGGTATAAAGAACAAAAAATGTCAAATCTAGTAAGAAAGTGGTACAAAACTGGTATCTAACGGGTATTTAACTGGTATTGATTTTAAAATAATAGGAATCTGGTATCTAACTGGTATGAAGAATAAAAAATGTCAAAACTAGTAAGAAAGTGGTAGGAAACTGGTATCTAACTAGTATTTAACTGGTATTGAAATTAAAACAGCAGGAATCTAGTATCTAACTAGTATAAAGAATAAAAAATGTCAAAACTAGTAAGAAAGTGGTAGGAAACTGGTATCTAGCTGGTATTTAACTGGTATTGAAATTAAAACAGTAGGAATCTGGTATCTAACTAGTATGAAGAACAAAAAATGTCAAAACTAGCAAGAAAGTGGTAGAAAACTGGTATCTAACTGGTATTTAACTGGAATTGAAATTAAAACAGTAGGAATCTGATATCTAACTGGTATGAAGAACAAAAAATGTCAAAACTAGTAAGAAAGTGGTGGGAAACTGGTATTTAATTGGTATTTAGCTCGTAATTTTCTGCATCTTATTAGAATTGGTAGGTAACTAGTATTTAAGTTGTATTAGCTTGTAGTTTTTTGCATTTTGTTAGAATCTGGTATCTAACTAATATTTTAGCATGTAATTTTCTGCTTCTTGTTAGAATCTGGTAGGTAATTGGTATCTAATTGGTATGAAGAACAAGTTGTGTTAAATTAATTTTGAAAAGTGATGAAAATGCATTAAAAAGTTATCAAAACATGTAAGAGGATTAATTACACCTAATTAGCTGATTTCAGTTCAGGAATACTTTGAAGAGCAGGCTTTCCAAGATCAATGAGAGTGATACAAATCAGATTAGTATATGAATTTACAATTGCATAATTGCATTTATACAGCCTAATGAAATCATCACATCAATTACAACACAAAAATTGCATTAAACTTCTGCAAATTAACAACAAAAACAAACACAAAGAGAAAACGAAATCCATCAGCAACAACAGGATTTCAACTCCATGGATCCTCATTCTCAATTGAAAAAAAATTAGTCGAAAGCTAGAAAATTGGAATTGTGCAGAGAATTTAAGAATTGCAGAGAGCAGAAACTTGAAGAAACTTCGATCTAGAGAAAATCAAGGATAATCGAAACAAGAGAGATTTTAATGGATAGAAATGTG
>CATIWQ010008472.1:0-13616 GCA_949673415.1 Euphorbia schlechtendalii
GTATAGGTAACCTCTACATCACCATAAGCTTCCTTGTTAAAATGCCTCTTTATAAATGTTTATAGAATCTAAATGTCTTGACGCCATTATCGTCAGAGCCAAAACATTTAATGAGCATAAAACAATTATCTGCAAAAGCATGAGAATGTTAAAAGGTGTAACATGAGGGAAAAAATCATTCCAAGCTTTATTAGAGAAAACCCAATCAAGTTTAAAATAGATGTGATTAATACCTTGCTGCTATCAGAATAAGAAAACTTTGGACCCAAGCATCTTAATTCCTCCAACAACTGATGCAGGATGAAGCTATGATACAGAAAGAGATGAAGCTATATCGGGTTCGTATGTGCTACTCGGTTAGAAAGCCCTGATTTGAAAGTTGCACGAGTGTTTTTTGGGTGAAATAGAGCTAGTAAAATTAACTAATGGTTACCCCATGAGCCTCACCGTAACTCACCCTAATTTGACGAGTGTTTAAAATCTGAGATTTATGATAATTCCAAAAATTTGATATTGTTTTCCCTATTTTGTTATTCAATTTAGCAGGGTTTTAAAAAGCGTTAGGCGCTAATCTGATGGCTGGAGTCTCTAGAAGCCTAGGCGGAGATTAATCATGGCCTAAGCGAAACTTAGGCGCTAATTGGTGAGGTTTAGGCGCTAGGCATATCAGGCGGCAACCCTCAAAATAGCACCTAGGCTGGGATTTTTAAAACAATGAATCTAGGTAGCTTAGTTTAATTAGGATTTTATGTTAATAATATTTATTATTTTTGTTAGATATTAAGTTAATTTTAATTAGGATTTTATTTTCATTATTTTTTAAATTAATTGTCTATAAAAAGGCATTGATGTAATAAATAAAGGGAAATTGTCAAAAATGCCCTATTATACTAACTGACTTTCTGCTCAAGTTTTGGTCCATTACTTTTTTATTCTAAAACTAATCCCAATTTTTTTTGTACGTTCCCTTTTCCTTTTTTATTTCTGTACGTGTTTCCTAATTAACCTCTTCACATCATCCATAACTGATTCTCACTCTCTCCATTAATAACTGTTTTCCTTGCTTTCTCCTTACCTTTTGTTTCGTACGATTTCTCTTCATTTTGCTACGTTTCAAATTCTAACCTAATCTCAACTCGTGTTATCATTTTCTTTCTTCCTACGGTTTGTAATTTCATTTTCGATCTTCTGTTGATTCTCCTCTATTACATACGATTTGTCAATCACGATCATATCATCTTCTTCCTCTGTTGTGGAACCTAACTAAGCAAGTAAGATCACATGTAAAGATGAGAATTAGAAAAATGGTATAGAGCTGGTAGGAAGTTGGTATTTGAACAATTTTTCAATAAAATATCTTCATTCATGCTTGATTTATTTTACCAATAATGTATATATCAATTTAAAATCATAGGAAAAGCACATCAAGTTCATGTAGAAACTAACAGGGTTGAAAGCTTGTTAAAATAACATGAGTTTATACTCAATACCAGCATTCTACCAGCAGTATACTAGTAGTATATCAGTTTAAAATAACATGCTTTAAAAACATATAAATAATAGCAGTATATCAGCAAAATATCAGCAGAATACTAGTTGGACATTTTAAAACTTGCTAAAATGCAGAAATTGGACCAGTTACTAGCTGAATACCAGCTGTATACCAGCAAAATACCAGTTGGACATTTTAAAACTTTCTAAAATGCAGAAATTGGATCAGTTACTAGCTTTATACCAGCGAAATACCAGTTGGATATTTAAAACTTGCTAAAATGCAGAAATTGGACTAGTTACTAGCTGAATACCAGCTGTATACCAGCACAATACCAATTGGACATTTAAAACTTGCTAAAATGTAGAAATTGGATCAGTTATTAACTGAATACCAGCTGTATACCAGCAGAATACCAGTTGGACATTTAAAACTTGCTAAAATGCAGAAATTGGACCAGTTACTAGCTGAATACCAGTTGTATACCAGCACAATACCAGTTGGACATTTTAAAACTTTCTAAAATGAAGAAATTGGATTAGTTATTAGCTAAATACCAGCTGTATACCAGCAGAATACCAGTTGGATATTTAAAACTTGCTAAAATGTAGAAATTGAACTAGTTACTAGCTAAATACCAGCTCTGTACCAGCACAATACCAATTAGACATTTAAAACTTGCTAAAATGCAGAAATTAGATCAGTTACTAGCTGAATACCAGCTGTATACCAGCAGAATACCAGTTGGACATTTAAAACTTGCTAAAATGCAGAAACTGGACCAGTTACTAACTGAATACCAGTTGTATGCCAGCAAAATACCAGTTGGACATTTAAAACTTGGTAAAATGCAGAATTTGGATAATTACTAGTTGAATACCAGCTGTATACCAGCAGAATACCAGTTGAACAATTAAAACTTATCAAAATGCAAAAATTAGACCAGTTACTAGATGAATACCAGCAAAATACCAATTGGACATTTAAAACTTGCTAAAATGCAGAATACCAGCAGTATACCAGTCGAATACCAGTTGACACTTTGAAATTTGTTTCCTGCATTTGAAATTTGATCGATTTAATCATTTGTATAGATCTAGTATCTATCTGGTATTTATCTGGTATATGTGTTTGTTTTGTAAGTTTGTTCTATGATTCTTGTATCTATATCTACATGGTATTATGCTTGATTTTACAATCTGGTATCTATCTGGTATTTGTGCTTGTTTTATAAATTTGTTGTACATATATGGTATCTACTTGGTATTGTTCTTGTTTTTTACAATTTTTGTTATAACTTTGTTCTTATATATGTTACAAGTGAGTATCTGGTATCTAGCCGGTATCTCTTTAGATTTTAACTTGTTTTTGTAAATTTCTTGTAAATATCTGGTAATAATCTGGTATTTTTCTAGTTTTTATGATTTTGAATAGTTTTTTCTGGTAATAATTTGGTATTATATATGTTACAAGTGAGTATCTGATATTTATCTGGAATCTAGTTGGTATCTCTCTAGTTTTTAACTTGTTTTTGTAAATTTCTTGTAAAAATCTGGTAAGGATATGTTATTTTTTTAGTTTTTATGTTTTTGAATAGTTTTTTCTTTGATCCATGTGTGTATCTGACTTTTTTTTAATTCAAAATGTTTGCAGCTTTACGAGTTGGTGTTCCCCCATACCTTAATTTGACATACTAGTGTTAAATGCATCTCTAATATTGAAATGTTTGATAACCAGGGCTCCTTTCCGAAATGAACACTTTTTGCATGTAATCGATTGAATTTTGATGTATGTTTGAACTTTTACTAGAATGCAATTGTTGTATATTGAAAGTAATTTTTGCAACTATTTTGTGTGGTTTGAATAGTTAAAGACCTACAAATCTGGTGGAAGTGAAAGCAATGTATTTTATAGGTTAAATTTGGTAAGAACATGGTAGTAGCCTAACATTGACAATGAGAAAATATAATTTATAATGATTTTTGAAGTGATTGACAACAAGTTTCTATTTGAATATGTATAATTTTTAACCTACAAAGATTGCAAGATGGAATGTTCATCTTGCGAATGCTGTACAATGGCTAGATTATAAGAACAAAGTTCTCTTTCAAGGTGAATGTCATTCTCCTCTTCATCCATCACGATCATATCATCTTCTTACTCTGTTGTAGAACCTAACCAAGCAAGTGAGATCACATGTAAAGATGAGAATTAGAAAAATGGTATAGAGCTGGTAGGAAGTTGGCATTTGAACAATTTTTCAATGAAATACCTTCATTCATGCTTGATTTGTTTACCAATAATGTATATATCAATTTAAAATCATAGGAAAAGCACATCAAGTTCATGTAGAAACTAACAGTGTTGAAAGCTTGTTAAAATAACATGAATTTATACTCAATACCAGCATTCTACCAGCAGTATACTAGCAGTATATCAATTTAAAATAACATGCTTTAAAAACATATAAATACTAGTAGTATATCAGCAAAAAATCAGCAGAATACTAGTTGGACATTTTAAAACTTGCTAAAATGCAGAAATTGAACCAGTTACTATCTGAATACTAGCTGTATACAAGCACAATACCAGTTGAACATTTTAAAACTTACTAAAATGCAGAAATTAGATTAGTTACTAGCTGAATACCAGCTGTATACTAGCAGAATACCAGTTGAACATTTAAAACTTGCTAAAATGTAGAAATTGGATCATTTACTAGCTGAATACCAGCTGTATACCAGCAGAATACCAGTTGGACATTTAAAACTTGCTAAAATACAGAAATTGGATCAGTTACTAGCTGAATACTAGCTGTATACCAGCAGAAAACCAGTTGGACATTTAACACTTGCTAAAATGCAGAAACTGGACCCGTTACTAACTGAATACCTGCTGTATACCAGCAAAATACCAGTTGGACATTTAAAACTTGGTAAAATGCTGAAATTAGATAATTACTAGCTGAATACCAGCTGTATACTAGCAGAATACTAGTTGGACATTTAAAAGTTGCTAAAATACAAAAATTGGACCAGTTACTATCTAACTACTAGCTGAATACCAATTGGACATTTAAAACTTGCTGAAATATAGAATACTAGCAGTATACAGGTAGAATGCCAATTGACATTTTAAAACTTGCTAAATGCAAAAGCTGAACCAGTTATTAGCTGAATACCAGTTGGACATTTAAAACTTGCTAAAATGCAGAAATTGGATCAAATACTAGTTGAATACCAGCAGAATACCAGTTGAACATTTAAAACTTGCTAAAATGCAGAATACTAGCAGTATACCTGTAGAATACCAGTTGGATATTAAAACTTGCTAAAATGCAAAATACCAGCAGTATACCAGCAGAATACCAGTTGGATATTAAACTTGCTAAAATGCAGAATACCAGCAGTTTATTAGACCAGAATTTCAGAAACAAATTAGAGTATACCTTCAACAACTGCAGATGCTTTATCACATTTTGTTATACATGTGGATAATTGTTCATTAATGTGCTTTGTGATTTGCAGGAAAGGAAAAAATGCAGGAATATGTCACTGTTGATTTCCATGACAGAATCTCCATTTGTAATTTGAAATTCTATCTTCAAATATTCTGTGTCTTCATTTATTTTCAGGCTTTCAACTAGGAATTTTTTGAATTCAGAAAAACTAAAAGTTTGCGAAATTAAGATGCCAGCAACTTTGTAACCGATGAATTTCAAGTTTTCATTCCATGATCGGTAGCAATAGGAAGTCAATCCATTATGTAGGTTTTAGAAATCAAAATTAAGTTCGGTTTTTACTTAAACATATGCTTGTACTTCGAAATCAAATTATTTGAGATCAGAAACTCACTCGATTGTTGAAGATTTGATGAAATCGCGATTTGATCTTGAAGAAATCTAGATTTGCTGCACTTTTTGTTTGAGAGAAAATCAAGAATTTGAAGAAAAAGTTATGAGACTCTGTTGATCGCGTGTTATTTTTTGAGTGATTCAGTCCTTATATAGAACGTATTAATTGTAAAGAGGAAGTTTAATATTGGTATGGAATGGTAATTTTATATTAGAACGTAAACTCTGTAATTTTGAAACTTTTTTAGTACAATTATAAAATTATAAAATTTGCCCATTCATTAAACGGCATGTCGCTTATAGCGAAGGAACCATTCTGTTAGACTTTGTAGAAGCCGTAATTTGCCCCTGTTGAGGTGGATTTGGTCCATTTCTCGCACTTACAGCTCCATCGCGCTGCATAAGACCAAACTGCACGACAAGCAACTAGCCGATCGTTATAGAGGAAGAAGATGGGAACCCTCGGCAGAGCTATATACTCCGTCGGGTTTTGGATCCGTGAAACCGGTCAAGCTCTTGATCGTCTCGGCTGCCGCCTCCAAGGCAACTATTACTTCAAAGAGCAGCGTAAGTTTAACGATAAAACCCTAATCCCAAGTTCCCTTGCACGTTTTTCTGAAATGGATTTCACCTATTTCTTTCGTAATTTTTAACCGCCATTGCATCATTGTTTTGGAATACCGTATTTGAGGCTTCTGCCTTACTTTGATAACTGTGGATTTGGAGGACTGATTGTTCTTCATTTGGCAGCTTTTATCGTTTATGTTCACATTCCACTGACATTTTGAGTGA
Organism: Euphorbia schlechtendalii; assembly: GCA_949673415.1. Taxonomy (NCBI): domain Eukaryota; kingdom Viridiplantae; phylum Streptophyta; class Magnoliopsida; order Malpighiales; family Euphorbiaceae; genus Euphorbia; species Euphorbia schlechtendalii. The sequence goes on from CATIWQ010008472.1 coordinate 6,138, forward strand.
TTGATGGTGAGAATCATATCTGTGGCATATCAAATGTCAATTAGGATTTTATGCTTCCATTTTTGTAAAAGGCTGTTTGTCAGCATCCTTCGAAACCATCCATGCATGCCCCTTACTTTGCATTACATGAACCTAGAGTTTTTGGGTGATAAAATTTCTGCTGGCGGTGGTGTTACTACATTGCGAGAATATTGCTTTAATAGACATTATTATATACCTTCTTAGATTGTGAGTTTGAGACTTTTTCTCTACGTTGAACTTCTCAAATGTAGCGCTAAGCTGCTTGCTGATTCTATTTATTATTCTTTCAGTGTCTAGACATCGAACTCTTATGAATGTATTTGACAAAGCTCCTGTGGTGGATAAGGATGCATTTGTTGCCCCTAGTGCTTCTATCATTGGGGATGTTCAAGTTGGCAGAGCATCATCCATTTGGTATGGCTGCGTTTTGAGAGGTGAGATTATTTGAGACATATTACACTTCCGTCATATATTTAGTATTTTCTAAAATGTTTTCTAAAATATTTTTTCACATATACAAGCCAAAAACATTTCTGTACATTGATTGCTGGATTTTTTAATTTCCATTTATTTTGGAAATAAAGTAACATTTTTCTCCATCTTTATCTTTGCACAATGTTGTGTAATTCAATACTATAACCATTATATTGCAGTTTCTTTCTCATTGCTACTATCGTTGATTATATATTCTATTAGCGTAAGATTTTTGCTGGTGTGTACGACTTTTCTGAATTGTTTGGGCAATCTGTTATGCTTTTGGCAGCCTGGTTTGACTGAGACCAATCTGTGATGTATAATTATCAATTATGCTGCTGTAATTCCTTTCTTCTTATACATTAGTATATATGGGGTGGTGTTGAAAGTGTATTTCAACATAACAACTTCATTCAAATAATTTTGGTTACTTTGCATAGGGATGACGTTAGTAGTAACAAAGTGTAAATTAGAAAGAGAGAATTATCAATTTCGTTGCTGAGTAGATATTGATTGAATTGAATCTTTTTCTATTGTTGATCTCGGTTAATTTGCTTTTATGTAACTACTGCCCAAATCTTTATTTTTTACTATGTATAGGGATTCCATTTAGTTGTACATAGGAATTACTGCTCCATGTGGAACAACAAAGAATCTATTTCCATATAGTAGTCATCTAGATCATAATTTTATCTTCTTTTCCTGCTGCTGCTGGCCTGATGCTTAGAAACTGTATGAGAAGTTCTTGACAACATAATAATTTACTTTACATAGAGACTACATCGGTGGTATAAACATGTTATATTGTTGAACTGAGTAAGGAAAATAATTTACTCATAACCAACTAGATCTTGATTGAAGTTCTGTTAGAAATGTGTTACAACCAATGTTGAAATAATTACTTGACTCATTTGTTCTCTTGCATCCACACCCACCACTCTTTACTTACAAAAACTAAGAAGTCGCTTTAAAACACATAATATATGACTGATCTGGGTGGGCCATTTTTGTATTATTGCACTGCTTAATGTCACATAAAATTGAATGTTCGTGATCAAAATACTTAAGTAGAAACTAATCTATTCAAATTGTCAGAGCTTGACTTCTTTCTTCAATTTTTTAACATTCTGGTTATTGCAATTTTCCTTTTTTGCTCAAATGTATTGTGAATAAAGGTCTCATTATTTGACAAATAGTGAAAACTGTTAGAGGAAGTCCGAATCATATTACTTGTTAAAATGTGGTTTATTTATATTTTTTTCTTCTGTGTTTTATGATGCTCATACTTGTTTTTGTTGACTGTGTTTGTATATACTTCATTGTCATGCAAAATTTTCTTTCTGGATAGGTGATGTGAACAGCATTAGCATTGGATCTGGAACTAATATACAGGATAACTCCCTTGTGCATGTTGCAAAATCTAATCTAAGTGGGAAGGTGCTGCCAACCATTGTTGGGGATAATGTCACCGTAGGTGAGTATAAATGACACGCCCATGTTTTCATGTTAAGAAACCTCATTTAGGCTCATGTCTTCGGTTGTAATGTACTAAATACTTATGTGGTTTTGATTTGAAATTTTAACTCTGCAGGTCATAGTGCAGTTTTGCATGGCTGTACTGTTGAAGACGAGGCTTTTGTCGGTATGGGAGCCACACTTCTTGATGGTGTTCATGTTGAGAAACATGCCATGGTTGCTGCTGGATCCCTTGTAAGACAGAACACAAAGATCCCTGCTGGAGAGGTATGTCCGCCGGAAAAAAAAAATTATCTGCTGGAGCCTGGAGGATATTGTATGGTCTTCTAATATATAATAATTGAAATGTATTTTAGCTATTATGTATCAAATTTATCATTCAAGCAGCCCATGCAGAACTGCAGACCATGCATTTAGTTACTCACAACAGAAATCTGAAAAAAACATGTCACTACTACTAGTTGGGCACTGCTTTTGCTCGGCTTTCATGATTATTGGAAATGTTATGATGAGCTGCAGTATGTGCCGAGTTGAACATGTTTATGAAAATGAAAAATGACCAGTTTTTTAAGGTTTTCAATTTTCATTTAGCTTCCAAAACTTGCAACAAGTGTGTGTGAGGAACTAGAAACCTGGCAGTATAGTTCTTGCATGGTCCTGAATTTCACAATTATTCACTAACATTCTTAAAGCAGTGCTCAGATCATATGAAATTGCTTAAATTTACAATGTGTATATATTATGTTGCTTTAATCAAGTAGAATTTTTTGTGTTTTATCATCCTTTTCCCTCTTTGTTTTTGTATTACTCTCCCCGTTTACATTGAAGCAGCCATGACTTTGGTCAAAGTCGGTTCAAACATATAAACACAGTCGACTTGCAGCCATTATATGCTTCACAATCAGAGTAAAGTTAATTTATTGATTTATTATTGTAAATATATATGAAGAACTATAACGTTTTCTCTTTATTTTATTTAGCTTACTCATGTATATCTTCTGGGATTAGTGGGATATGTTCTCTGCTGCTGGTACTCTTTGTATTGCATGATTTAAGTATTTTCAGCCAGCTCATGTTATTATAACTTACACAGGTTTGGGGAGGCAATCCAGCAAAGTTTCTTAGAAAGCTAACTGAAGAGGAGATGGCCTTTATTTCTCAGTCAGCTGCAAATTATGCCAATCTCGCACAGGTTCATGCTGCTGAGAATGCCAAACCTTTTGATGAAATTGAGTTTGAGAAGATGCTTCGGAAGAAATTTGCTAAGCGCGATGAAGAATATGACTCAATGCTGGGTGTTGTTCGTGAAACTCCCCCTGAACTTATTCTTCCAGAAAATATTCAACCTGAAAAGGCGCCTAAGTCAAGCTGAGGTTTATTTTTCTTGATGTACTGTTTTGTCCTTTATATTTGAAATTTCTGAGAAATGTGGTTTTGTGCAAACACATGAATGGACATTTTCTTTCCCAATAATGCCATCAGACATGTTAGGACGGAATTAGGCTTTTATTAAAGCTTTTGGATCTGCTTAACCTGTGGATTTTTAGAATCCATTATCTTGTATGGAAGAAATTAAAGCCATAAAAGAAGGATTTATTTTGTCTTTTGACTATTGTATTCAAGAAATTTGAGTTTGTTTAAATAATTTGGTAGTTGATACTTCGGATATCATTTAGTTCATCTCACTGATCTGTTCTTACCAAGTGTAGCTTTTGCATGTACTTTTCTTGGTTTGCAACTAAAAATACTTGGGAACTTAATTTTATTTAAATATAAGATGAAATGGTACTCTCAATAAGAGAGTTTCTACAGTTTTTTAGAATAGTATGTTACTTGTCTTACATGGTACTATTATGTTTTTGTGCTGTCAAATACAAACGGGTTGAGAATAACAAATAACATTTTAGTCAAATGTTGACTTTAGATAATTGGAAATATGAAAAGCTCGTTCGATGTAAAAGTTAAAGTTCTTTTGAAGTGAAAAATTGAAGTTTTAGGGGCTGAAGTTAAATTTTGACATTTTAGTCACTTTTTCTGCTATTTTCGGGTAGGAGTTATGTCAATTTTTAACTTCCGGCAAGTACTTGCCAAAAATGTAAAAGTTATCGTTCTTTTGAAGTGCCAAATTGAAGTTATAGGGGGCTGAAGTGGGAGCTTAGACGTTCAATGGCAGGTTTGGTTGGGGCACTGATGAAATTTACCCTGTCATGCATATTCGAGTAGAATGGCATAATATGCATGAATTGCTGATACAAAATTTTAGGGGGTGAATAAAAAATGAGTATTGCAGGGCGATTTTCTGCTATTTGCGAATCCAGAATATTTACCGTATGCATTTGCAGATGCAATGTGGCCTAGAGTTCGAATGCAATATCTGTACGATTTTGTAATTTGCCGACCTTTCATTTCCTTGCTTGACTCTTGAAAGGAATCTTTATCATTATTGTTACTTTTTTCGTATTTTCTTTAACTTATTATGCATATCTTAGGCTATGCTGAGCTAGTGGTGACTGTCATTTTGTTTTGTTATTAATGTTAGTTGAGTCACTTACTAGTCAGCGTGGCAGTTATACAGTTATTTTTATTGTGTTGAAATTTAGTGCCTTATAGGAGAATAGGATTAACTTTAGGTTCTATTCTGATATGACAATGGCTGTGAATTATGTACACCCAATTTTTGGGATTTATGATACATTGAGCATGCTCCAGATATAATAATACATTTTTTTGGACTTTCAACGGCTTTAAGTTACTCTATTAGTTCATTTGTTACATGGAGGGCATACATTCTTTAGTGTAACATCATTTTGGTAACTGGTGCTAATTTGCTTAATTTCTGAAAAAAGAGAGCTGACTAATTTGAAATTTGTTATTAAACATTAATTTATCTAAAAAGACTACTTAAATCAACATAAGTGTTGGTATCTATGATACATTTAGAAATTTACTTCAACCAAAATGTCTTATCAATTCAGTTAAAATCTTGCTTTAGCCTAATCTACTACGTGTCTTGGGGGGGTTTAGCATTCAGTTGAGAGCAAAAAATATGGAATTATTATATGTAGCTGATTATAATCTGATTTTGGTAAAAAAATTACGGTTTAGGTACATTTCTCTTTTTAGTTTTTTTGTAGCCTAATGTACTTGATTTTTTTTCTTAATAGAAGGTCTATGTCCCATCAATACAAATACTTTTTTTTGGAATACAATTATAAGCAAAGAATTTCAATCTGTTGAACTTGAAATTGATGAATACACGGTTCAACTTAAATTATCTTGGGGTTAAGTTATTTGATTGTATTGGTTTTCCCTTTTCTGTTTAATCAAAATGTTTTCAGGGCTTCAGATCTAGAGTTATCCCTTTGTTTTCTGTCTAATTTCACAGAAAAAGTATGTATGAATATTATTCAGTGTAAAATCATGTGAGTAGTGACTAGTGACCCATGTGCCAAGAACCTGAATTCCAAGTTCTAGAGTAGGATAGGAGTATTAAATATTGTATATGATTAGATTCTTTTTTTCTTTTAGCAATTATTGAATCTAAAGAAAAGCCAAAGAGTAATTTGAGAATTTATTTGCCCGTAATTTAAGCTTGGAGTGGGTGATGACATTTATTATCTCTAACATGATGCTTTTCTACAATTTGTTGTTTGGTTTTTTCTATTCTCATTTATCTTTATGTTTCATTTCATTTGTCATTTCACTAGCTTTACTCTACAAAGCCCTTTCAAGGTCAATTACATAAAGGATCATGATTATTATTATCTTAATATATTTATAAAAAAAATTCATATGTGACTCACATTGGTAATTTTTGACATTTGAAAAGGAAAAATGTGCCGACATGGTTAGGGAAACAAGGTATGGGATTGGAAAATTAACAATCGATGAATGGGTAAGCAAATGATGACTTTAAATTAGTAAATCACTAAAAGGACCATTTAATTATAGAAAGTGAGATTAAACAAACCATGCGCCGGAATTAATATGTTTTTAAGATTTGAATGCTAATGCTTATTATTATAATAATGGAGGAAAGCAAAGATGAATACATCTTTTTTTTTCTTGACTCATCATGGATGGCAACGGGTCGGATCCGGACCGAGTCCAGCTTGGACCCGGTCCAAATCCTGATCAGCTTGGATCCGGGTTCATAATTTTAGGATACAGATCCAGATCCCACGGATCCGAGTCTATAAACGTGTCCATATAATTAACATCAAATTCTTAGTTTCAGCTTCCATACTTGTACATTTCACCTTATTTTAAATACTTTACATGCTCATTTAATTATGTTCATGCAGTTGAATTTACGTGGATCTCAAATAATATTAATTATCCAATATTTTCGGGGTAAATAATTAATAAAAAAGTACGATTAATCTTTAATTACGGATCCGGGTCCAGATTCGGGTTTCAATGTAAAATCCGGACCGGACCCGGATCCGTTTTCTTGGACCTGGATCCGACAGATCTATAAAATTAAAATCAAGACTCTAAAAAACGAATCCGGATCCACGGATCCGGACCGGGTCCAGGATCCGCTACCATCCCTAAACATGTCTTCTTGAATGGAAATATATGGCTAGAGGGCTGCAAATAAAATAATATATATATGTATACATATGTACATGTATATGTATACATACATATATATATGTATATGTATATGTATGTATGCTCCGCAAATTTACAAAAATAAATGGTCTAATAAAATTTGACCCATGATTAAGAATGATTTCATAAACTGATAAATTTCCTACAAAGTTATAATCTAGTCGACTACTCTACTTTGAATATCCAATACTTATGAGATAATAAGAATAAACATATGAAATATCGAATTAGTAATTCCGGGATAAGCATACAATGTTAATACATTTATGTTAGGCCTTCACCTTTAATTTGGTTCAGTTAAGCTAAGTTAAGTTAAGTTCAGTTCAGTTCAGTTAAGTTAAGTTAAGTTAAGTTCAGTTCAGTTCAGGTCCATTAAGTTCAGTTAAGTTAAGTTCAGTTTAGTTAAGGTCAATTAAGTTCAGTTCAGGTCTATAAATTTTAATTTTAATAATAATTATTCTAATTAATCTTTAACAAAAATTAATAGTAATAACAATAAAAAGAAGAACAACGATAAAAATATTAATATAGAAAAATAATTATTATTTAACGTAGTTAATATTGATTATAAATATAGTAAAAATAATTTTTAAGTAGTGATAATTACTAGTGTTATTGATATAATAATAGTATTAGGCCCTGTTCTCTTTAATTTCTGAAACCTGAATTGAACTGAACTTAACTGAACTGAACTTAACTGAACTTAACTGAACTGAACTGAACTTAACTGAACTTAATGGATCTGAACTGAACTTAACTTAACTTAACTGAACTTAATCAACCTGAACTTAATTGAACTTAATAATAAGTATATTAATTATTAAAATAATAATAAAACCAATTAAATATAAAAATAAATAAATTATTAATAATCGATACAAATAATATTAT
>CATIWQ010008500.1:0-21456 GCA_949673415.1 Euphorbia schlechtendalii
TAAGTTGTAATAATTTAATGAAAGTGATTCTTGTTGAACTTCTGAACAATGTTTCAGTTAGTTCAATTTACAAACAGATGGGATTTGAATGTTTGTTATGAAAAGGTTGTAAGCAGATTGAGATTGTTTTTGCTTGTATACTTTGAATAAGAATTCTGTTACCTTTTCAAATGTAGGAAACTTTCTTTTTATAGAGGGAGAGAAAGTTTCCGTTGATATTAGGACCGTTGAAAGGAAATGTTATCGTTGATTTCCAACTTTATTCCTGTTAATTTCCCGTTAGAGAGCTCATCAAATTCTGATATGCACTTTGCTGTATTTGGTAGTTCTTGTGGTTCCACTTTGAACTTGCAGATATATTTTGGTGTAGTAGGTAAGATATGTTCCTTAGTTTACGCCAATCTTTGTTTTGTAGTAGACGTCAGCCTGAGGCACGCGGCGGCATTAAATGCTAAGTCAGTCGTCTTGACTTTTTGGCGCTAATGAATTAGAGTTGATCTTTTGAAATCCTCAGAGGGACTTTTTCAACCGTCTGAGGCTTGAGTAATCGTCTAATATTTGCCTAATTCCATCTTTGAAATTTATGGCCTCTGGGATTTCATAGATCCTCTGATGACTTCATGTTCTCCAGATGATGCTTCATTCTGAGGCTTTGTTCTGAACTCAGAACTTACAAAACTTATTATCCTTTGAAAACCAACACTTTGTATTAATGAAATTAAAAAAATGAAAGTACCATTTGAGTGTTACTCAATTGATATACCTTTCAAAGTGAAAGTGGGATATTTGAATTCAATATTCTCTCTTCAAAAATTCATGTTCTTAAAATAAACGAGAATAATATTTGTTAAATTATTTTTTTCCATATATTTATTTAAAATGTTTTACAACAGATTAAACAAAAATTGAAGCAGATGATATGCTTAGCCCAATTAAAATCATCAACATTTAATTTCGAAGTATTTGTCTAATATTTGCTTAATATAAACTAAGTTGGGAGTGTTTTCAAAAAGTGTATTTAGCATTGAACTACCTTGTAATCACAGCAACAAGGAACAACCGCTTAATCCGGCTGCCGCAAAGATTGTGTGCATTTACAAACATAAAAAAAAAGTTGATATTTAATTTGGATGGCACTCATTTGCATTCAATTTTTGAGTTTACATTATTATGATGCAAAAAACATAAAATTTGATAAATATCCAACATATTTAAACTAAAATATGTGTATAAATTTGTGTAACTATAATTGATCTGAAAGGGAAAAAAAGTATTTTAATATGCTATTTACTGAAGTGCTTAATAAATGGGCAAATTTATGCGCATTTGTGATAAGTAGATTTGTTGATTCGTTAGGATACTGTCCAACCCGATTCGAGTCCGCCTTCATGAACCGGGTTTGGATATTCATTTTTTTCAAAAGCCTGGTTCGAGTCCAAGCCTATTAAAGTTCGAAGTATTTTAGACCGTGCACGATGAATAAATTATTATACAATACCTATTCATATATTATTTTTAATAATTATTTTTTATTTTTATATTTTAACCTTTTGGATTTTTGAACTCAAATACAATAATTCATTGTAAAAATATTGAAGAATTCAATTAAAGAATTTAAACGTGATATTTATTCGTACATATGTAAATTTTTTTTGTATATATACGTAGCCTTAAAAAAATATTAAATAAAAATACTATAGATCGTGGGTTGGGTTTGAGAATGATCCCTTAAGCCCAGCCCAAACCTAGTCCTAGCTCAAAGTTTTAAAGTGTGAGTCAGGTTAAACTTAACTTGATGCTTTTATGCAAATCCCGACCCGAACCCGTCCAAGTCTACCCTACGAACATTGTATAAGTAATAAGTTAAGGATATTTGGTATGACAATTCCCATATCAGTTTTTGTCCATTGTATTTGACCAAATTGAAAGGCTGAAAAAGAATGAAGATCAGATCTCAATAAATATGAGTAAAAGTTTAAACTATATTATTCAACTAGGATGCTTAAAATCTAAAAAGTTAAATGTGGCCAAAGTTTTCAAATATCTTTGTATTGAAAAGATAAATTTGTTCACCTTTCCTTTTTTTCTTTTCTGTGTGTACTGTAGTAAAGAATGGGTAAATAGTTATAACATGCTCGATTTTTTTTATACAAAGATCATTGTGAAATTTTTCTTTGCAGGAGAGTGTTTATGATTTCAAAAATTTGCAACGGAAAAAAATATTTTTTCATTAAAAAATAGTAATGTTCCCGAAGGTATTTTCATAAATTTAACATTCATATAGCTTAATAACCATATTATTTAAGCATAATTCATCCAATTTTGAGTAGTTTTTGAAAATTATTCATTTTGTTATAGTTTTTAAAAAGTTATCTTCATGTTTAATTGAAAACATATAATTGAACTTCTCAGAAAATTCTAAAGTTCATCGCTAAGATGTATTATATTATTAACTATACTACAAAATTTCAATTCAAATAGATAAAATTACCTTTTTTATAACATCATTCCAAATAAAAAAAACATGGTTTTGATATTTTTAAAACGATAAACATTCTTTTGAAAAAAAATCATAAAAATCTTTTGATAAAACAATTAAGCCAAATGACATGTTTTTTAAATTTACCCTACAAAATATTACATTACAAAAATTTGTAAGTCTTTAAAAGCTTTTAATTAAATGTTATTAACTATAAAATCTGTCAAATTCAATGCAATTAATTCCTAACATTTAAAGTCAATCATATGCAAACTGTACCAGCTGAATTTAGAATGATATTTAACTATTTTAAAAAATGAATCTTTGGAGTTATTAATAAATTTATTATCTAATGTCTTTTCCTCAATAAAGGGTATAAAAATCAACGGCTAAAAATAAACTCACACCAATTCCATCGTACAACGCAATATACACACAATACAAAACCCCTCAGTCAAAATCAATACTAATGTCTGAATCACCATAGATAGATGTATTTTGAAGTTTCAGTAAGTAGAAATTCACCATTTCTCCCAATACCCATTTCCCTGATTCCGCAAAGCATTCATCTTTTTTGTTTGTTTCTCTGTTTAGCGTATTCTACCTTCAAATTTATGCTCACCTTTCTGTAAAGCTGCTGCCTTTTTTAAGAAAATCAGCAAAGATTGCTGTTAAGCGTGAAAGATCCAAATCAGTTCTTCGTTGGGTCATATTTTGATAGCCCATTTCGGTTCAGGGACGAAATTCGTGCATCTTTCAGTTGAATCGTCTTGCTCTTGGGTATGCATCTGTAATTTTGCTTGTTTGAGCTTGTTCTATTCATTTGGTTTGGAGATATTTTTCCCCTAGCTCATTATATAAGCTAACATTAAGATTTAACATACAAACAAGCCGTTGAATTTGTGATTTCTGATATATGGTCAAGAATTATGTGTTTTTGGTTCTTGTGTGATGCTTAAGACTAACTCTGAAGTTGAATGCTTGCTTGTATTAGATGATTTGCAGAGTATTTGAAATACAGGTAGCATAATTTTGGGAGATTTGCTAGTTAAATTAATTGGATTTAATGGCATCTATAAGGAGAACATTATCTCCTGTTCCAAGAGCTGGAACATTAATGAATTGTGAAGCCTGTCAAGTTCCTTCTCCCTTGTCCAAATCTTCACCCTCTCAAAATTTCCAAACATCAAGAGGATTATTATCTTCTCTTTTCGATTTATCCGATTCGCAATCCCTTGTTCTCAATAATGTCTTTTCGCCTAGATCTTCTAAACCGTTTGATAGGTCAAAGCCTAAAGGGCAAGTTTGGAGGAAAGCCCTTTTCCATTTTTCGGTTTGCTTCGTCATTGGGATATTCATAGGATTCACTCCATTCGTATCCTTGAATTTATCGAAAAACCGCCAATCCTTGTCCTTTGAGATGGCATCAAGTGTTAAGACCGAAAACGCGACATTATCATTGGATACGAAAGAAGCTGAGAAAATCAATGCCACTTTGGAATTAGAAGTAAACTTAGCTGGTGGAAGTTCGAGTTTTTCCCCTGAGGATATTGATGTGACGGTTGCTAACAAGCTTTTGATAGTTATAACTTCGACAAATGCTCGGCCATTTCAAGTTTATTATCTGAATCGGTTGGCCTACACCTTAAAACTGGTTCAGCCTCCATTGCTGTGGATAGTAGTAGAAATGGCATCCCAATCTGAGCAAACAGCTGAGATTTTGAGAAGAAGCGGGGTTATGTACAGGCATCTCGTTTGCAAGAAAAATCTCACCGATATTAAAGACAAGAGTGTTCATCAGCGAAATATGGCATTGTCCCACATTGAAACTCATCACCTTGATGGAATCGTCTACTTTGCTGATGATAGCAACGTTTACCTGGCCGATCTTTTTGAGCAAATAAGGCAATTCAGGTAACTTTACTTTCACATTTCCCATAAATGAATTCTTTTGCACTATTTTTACGAGAATAAGCATTTTGGACCTCGATTGCAGGCGATTTGGGACGTGGGTAGTGGGGAAAATGACGGGAAGCGAGAGAGAAGTTTTGTTAGAAGGGCCTAATTGTAACTCGGGTCGAGTTATTGGATGGCATGTCCATGAGTTACATGGGAGATTGCAAAGATTCCATGCTGACATGTCGGGTTTCGCGTTTAATAGTACAATACTTTGGGATCCTAAAAGATGGCATCGCCCGACTCTTGAACCTATTAGGCTCCATGACTCTGTCAGAGATGGCTTACTGGTAACTTTTCCGGTCATCGATTTTTCTTATATTTCGGTATAATAGAGTGAAAAAAATGTGTACTTTTGTCATTTGTTTTATCTTTAGGGTGTGCAAAACAAAGTCTATAGTTTTGTATGTTTCTTGTGAATTGTTATATATAAAGGAAAAAAGTTTCGTTTTTTGAAACCATTTCTTCCATATTAAACCAAAACCATAAAATATCTTTTGATAGGTTTAGGCATATATTGTGATATCTATTGTTTTGTGGATTTTTGCAGTTTATTCTCTGTTAGGTGATGAAACTGTGACTGGAAATCGGTGAATTTGTTGTGTTGCAGGCAAGCACGTTCATCGAACAAGTAGTGGGAGATGAAAGCCAAATGGAAGGGCTATTAGAGAATTGCTCTAGAATTATGGTGTGGAAATTGCAGCTACAATCACTAAACTCAATCTATCCTCCTAAATGGTTCACCATTAGTAATCTCGACGTAACCTCCCACCTTGCGTGAATTCCTCTATTTTGGGGAGAGTAAAATCAAACTGTGAAGGTACCTTACCATTTTAACACATTTTGTATTATGCTTTTCTTGAACTTCTAGATATTGAATTGAACTGAGTGGAACTGAACTGAACAGATACAAGTCTTAAAAAACAGGGCTTTACTACGGTAGCTTGCTATAAATATAGTCTGGCTCGTAACATCTTGTGTGAATTGATTGTATTGTAGGAAGGATCCAAAGAAGAATCACACATTATGCAGGTAGACATGAACACAAACATTTGCAAAAGTGGAGCATGGATGCTTTATTGTACAGCTATTGGTTTGTCCATTTAATAGTGTTGCTGCTATTGTCTTGTCAATTAGGCATTAAATTTTTGGGACTAGTTAGGCTAATGGATGGCCCAATTGTTAACCATCTTAATGAGACTTCTATTGATTTTGAGTTGGTTTTCTTTTTCTTTTCTTCTAATCCATTCGGGTTCTGCTTCTTTTTCATTCAACTAGAGCTTTGTAAAAGGAAAGAAAGCCTTTTTAGCCTATAAAATTGCCAAATGTTGTTTCATTTTATGCTTTGAATCATATTTATGTGTACATGTTTCATGGCATTGGTTAACTGTTGATTTTTAAAGAACATGAATCCAAGATATTTGGTCAACGTTATAGATTTAACAAATAGATAGGATATGATCATTTCATCTACCCATGAATGGAAAAGGAAATGAAGTTTAAATAGTTTACTAAAGACGGGTTTGAACCGCAACTTCTTCAAGATTTATCAATGAATAGTAGATTATTTATAATGTGTAGCAGCCACAATTGTTTTTTTATTCGATAGCAATTAATTTGTTTGCCCATGGTAATGATTAGTAGAAGCAAAAGTTTTTTTTTCTCTTAACAATGAACATTATATTGTTGCTTAAAATTTACTTGAACCTCAAAATTAGTAATGTCATGCCATGCCAAATATTGGAGATTGAAGTCAAAATAAACTAATAACTACACCATCAAAAGAAAACTAATAAAATATAGGTTAAATATCTTTAATTGATTTATGGTGTTCAGATACCTAACATGCTATAGCATCAAGAATTTAAGTACGTTTCTTTAATTAAAAAGCACCATCACGAAAAGGAAAAGAGTCAAATATTAATCAAGAATCACTATCATAACATTCATATAAGTTAAATGACTTGAAATTACATAAAGTAAATAAAATCTTCAAATTCAACAAAAAAAATAACATTGCCTAAATATCTGTAATTGTTTCGTGGTGTTTATGTAGTAATACTGCTTACTAGAGATGAGGTAAAACCAGGACAGCTGTTAATGTTAAAAGTGCATTTATTATTAATATATATTAACAAACCGACAATCAAGCAAATAAGTCGATATGTCCGAGTGGTTAAGGAGACAGACTCGAAATCTGTTGGGCTTTGCCTGCGCAGGTTCGAATCCTGCTGTCGACGTATTTTGATATTTATTTATCCTTATTTTTCAACAATTTTATCTTTGCTTGTTCCTGTATTTTTAATATTAACCCAGATTCTCTGAGCATCTTTAGTAGTTTTTCCAATTCATAAATTATCTTGACACAGGATGAGTTTGTCAATCAATTTGAAAATGCATCATTGGTAGCTTGTTTAGTCCATCTTCACTTTATGATGTGGCACCTATGTGTCATTACAAATTGTAAACAATATTTATTTGATTGTTTAGATGTAGACGATCAAATAAACATTGTTTATAATAAATACTATTTAAAATGGAATAGACAAAATCTACTATTTCTATTTAATAAATAAACTTTTAAAACTATTATCACATCATCAAAAGAAACTTCTACTCCACATTTCACCTAAACTTGTAATTCACAAGCTACTAAACATGCTATTTATCATTTATTAGCTACAAAATAATGACAAATTTGATATCAGTGAACCAAAATTAATAACTATATAGATTCTCATAAAAAATGATGCCAAACATAGACTTGATCCTAGTATCATTCCTCTATGGCTCTTTCATTTTTTTCTCTTATTGCTTCCCTCTTACTCATTTTGAATTGGCTAATCATTTCAATTTGTATAATCCTCCTCTCCCTCATTCTAATCGATTTACGCCAAACATTCCCTTCTTTATGTAATTGGTATTTTGTGTCAGTAGAGGCAAACATTGGTCTGGGTTTTGTGTTATTTCTCGGTATAGTGATCAAGTTCGAAATTCTAGTTTTCTTGGGTTTGCAAACTTCCCATCAAACAATGCTCTCTCAATTCAAGGCCAAGGCTACACGTTTCTATTCTAGATTGCATTGTGGTTGCTGCATTGAAACCATGCATCCCTTTCTTTGACTAAATTCTATGTAGCAGCAACATATTGTAATCATCGCATAGGAGCGAAATTGATTCGATAGGAAGTCATGTTGCATTATATCATTCAATTCAGGTAGCTCATCTCTCACGCACTTTTCTCATCTTTATTCAGAACATATTAGAAATCAATACAATAAAATGTAAACAATATTAACAAAAATCAATTTAATTGAATAATTAAATTCAATATAATTAGGGGTAAATGATCGAATCGTAAAATTTTAAAGAATACCTGATGTTCAACATGATATTTCAAGTGACAAGAACATCAGTAGTATTTTGTATCTAGAGCCACTTCTTAGCATTTCGACACAACCAAGTAGCAATCAGGCAAACTACATGAGATGGCCCTTTGTTGTAGAATTCGAGCTACAATTCAAATTCAAATCAAATTCAACCTAATTTAATATGTCAAAGTTTCTTTTTTTTTCTTTGTTTTTCTCTACAAAGAATGTACATGGTTGCCAACCCAAATCACAAATGATGGGACCAAAACATGACCAAATAACAAAATCATATATTCATATATATTGAAATTAAAAAAAAATAGAAAAAAGAAGCAGGTCAAAAAAACATAAGAGTGAATTAAAAAATAAAACAAAAACAAAAGCAATAATCAATAACTGTATCACATGCTCCCAGGAGATTTGGCAGGCTTGAATTTGGACAAGTCAACAAGATCACCAAACAACTTATCCTCAGGCTTGTTAGGTTTCTTAAGCGGGACATAAGACGAAGTAGATACCTGGTAAGACGAATTTCTTCCATTATCATCCCTAACCGAAAGTCCATACATTCTCTGCTCCAAATACGGTTGCTGACCGTACACGTATCCTCCCATTTGGTTCCCATACATTTGCTGCTGTTGTTGAGGGTACATACCGCCCATCTGCCCGCCTGGCATTGCCTGCGGGACCATACCCATGTAGGGCCCACCCCCGTAACCTGCTTGAGGATAACCGAACTGATTGGCCTGCATTGCCTGGCCGTTAGCTGGTGACAGCTGTCCAGTTGCCATTGGCTGCATGTACATGCCCATAACTGGGTTGTGCTCTAAAGGCGGCATAGCTTGCGGATGCATAGTGCCTGGAACTGGCTGTGAGTGGGTTAGCACTACCTGAGTAACTTGCATTGGCTGAGGGTATGGAGCGGCGGCCACTGGGCTTCCGTCTGCTGGTTGTGCTTCCCATGGAGGTGGAGGCAGCGCTCCACTGTTTTGACCACCTTTTCACTCATCAGGAAAATGAAAGCTCAGTAAAATCCAAAGGTATTGTAGAGCATACAGGCTATGTTATTTTCAACTTATTTGCAAGGTGTACTGAACTGTACTGAAATGCACTTATTTCAGTGTATATTTATAGGTATGCATGAACTGAATTGAAAGATGAATAAGGGCCGGTTTGGGATTGCTTTGCCAGGCTGCTATCCCGAAAAAGCTCCATTTTCAAGCCTTTCCATGCTGCTGTCCCGAAAAACTCCGGAAATCAATAGCAAACAAGACCTAATTAACCAGTATTAAGAGTCAAAATCTTTTGTCCAATACCAAAATGTTATTCTATGAAAAGTTTGCGAGTAGAGCTTTTCACGACAGCAGCTGTGACAGCAATCCCAAACAGGGCCCTAAGTCAAAAAGAACAAAGTAATAGTGTTGTACTAAATTCAGTCTAAGAACAAATTTTACCGAGAACTGGTGATGCAGGTTGCTGCTGCTGAGTCATCTGCCCATTCCAGACAGGCCCCGCAGGTTGCATAAATGGCGAATTCTCATAACCTGGCTGACCCATGTTTAAGACACTCCCATTTGAGTACATACCAGCTTCAGGGGACTGAAAATTCGGTTGCTGGTGAACTTGTGGAGTGAAAGTATTGGGAGCTCCAGGCAGCTGAGTAGGCTGCCCATTGGCAGCATTTTGGGGGTTGTTGCCGTCAGAAAACATGTCAAAAAGAACAAGGGCATTCTGCTGAGACGAAGGAGTGGCTGGTTGTGGCTCCCCTATAGGAACTAGGGCCAGTGGGTTTTCAGCCTTGGGTGAGCTGAAGTCATCACCGCTCAACAGATCCATTTTGGGATTAACCGCTGCTGGAGTAGCTGGACCATTAGTTGTTGGTGGTGCAGGAAGTAGCAACTGGTTCAGAACAGAGCTAGACCTGCAAAAAGATGCTACCATAACATTCACAGTACTAAACCCAAAGGTTTTTAAGATGCTACCATGACTTAAAGAATAGGTGAATTGGATTTTATGAAACCAAGAAAGCCTCAAACTTGTAAAAAAAATCATGAAAGGTGTCTATTAGGTAACTCTTCAGCTGATTAATTGCAAACAGATTATACCAAAAGAATTGCTTAAATGGATGATGAAATACAACGAACCGCACATATCAAACATATTTAAAAAATCTTGTAGCTAAAACTCCAACCAAATTCGAGTCATTCCGACCATATTTCCAATGATAATAACAAAAATCGGCCAAAACTATGGACTAATGCATGTATGCTTGAATCTTATCCCTGGATAATGTGCAGAACATAAAAAATAAAAGGATAATGTATTGCTCAACCTATTTGTAACATCAAAATCAAAAGTACACTATTTTAAGAAGCGCACTCACCCCTGCTCAGGTTCTTTGTTGTTGTCTCCAGTATCAACTAGAGGGCCATTATCCACAAGTGATCCCCCAGATTCAGGCTTTGGTTTTACAGTCACAGTAATAGGGGTTCCGGAAGCAATAGCTTCGTGCTTGGCTAATAGACGCTGCAAATCATCATTTAGTGCAAGCCCTTGACATAGCAAGGATTCATCCCTGAAAAATAAGCTTCAACTTAATGTGTCTAGCATATGTCAAATGCACAACTTAGGCAGTCCCTCAGCATTATGTGCTGCACCAAGCTGACCAGTTAAACTCAGAACTAGCCAAAAAATGATCTGGTTTGGTCCGGTCAACAGGTTTAGTCACACCAATTTCAGTTACACTAACAGCAAGGAGTATTATTATTGAAGTACAATTATCAACTGTGAGAATTTGTAAACAACATTAATTTGTAAATTATCTTAGATATTTTATTTTAAATACATGAACCTACATTTTTGCATTGATCAGGTTAAAAATATTATGCATAAAAAAGAACTTCGAAAAAAACTATTACTGCTTTTAAAAACCATTAAGTCTTGATAAGGGGTAAGACTTTGAAATTAGTTTTAAAACCAAAGGTGTAGCATGCCTCAAAGTTCTTGAGCCAACACACTGATGCTTGCCAAGCAAACATGCAAAGGCACCATGAAATAAGACTGCAAAAGTGGTTGGGAGAAGAGAAGCACATGCCACTAATACAAATGAAGGTAAAATAGTAATGGGATAAAAATTGATACGCACGAAGTTGAATTGACGAGATGAACCACTCTTTGCTTGTATGTACGGCACTGATCCACCAGGTCAACAATAACCTCCTGCCTAAGCCCCTGAAACCATATGTTTATGAAAATAATAAGCATGTATATGGAATGAAATAAAAATCGTGTTACAAATATGAAGTGCAATGCTAATAGTTTTACACATTCCCAACAAAACAATCAGATAAGAATTACACCATAAAACTTGTTTAATTCAACTCATGTATACAGGAAAATATTATGAACATTATGGTGAAAATTTACCTCTTTGTTTTCTGGATCTATTGCATTTAACATCTCTGCAAGGACATCCATTATACCCCGAGCATTCTGAATTTCTGACAAGCTAGTGAAATAAAGGTCAAATAAAATATAAGTATATGCCCAATTGACACTTGAACGAAGGAGCTACATAGAAAATTTGAAGACATGCATTGGTGCCTATCCACACAACAGCAGAACAAAGCACAGCCGTATAGTAACGAGGATTCGTATTAATAAAAAAATTCAAGACGAGAACAAAACATAATAACCGTGTGACTCTCCACGCCTGATGTGAAAACTAATGTGTCAAAGATCACGCCTACTCCATAAGACATCAGTCAGAGGACCACATTTTCGCATCAGGTCATTGCTTACCCTCTAATTACATTATTAGCGAACATACAATGAATAGATTATCACCTAAGCTAGCGCAAACAATCATGCAAAGCCCATGTTTTCAAGCTACAACTGCCTGTGCAAGGGCATTCCAAGCAAATGAAAGTTTAAGCTACGATAAAAGTAAAAGTATGCAACATGTTATAAACTATAACAAAATAGACGTTTTGTTATAGACATTTTGTTTTGTCATAGTTGTAAAATAGAAGTTTTGTTATAGATGTTTTGTTTTAAACTATAACAAAATAGACATTTATTTTAAACTATATCCAATTATTAGGCAATCAAATATCAACGTATTATGACTAGGAAGCATAGTAGTCAAGGCGCAAGGCTGCGCCTTGGGCTTTTTGGCCGCCTAGGCGCTCCTTGGGGAGCTCTAGGCGCAAAAAATAGCCTAAAACCCCTAAAGGCGCAAGGGCTCGCCCGAGAGCCTAGGCACGCCTTTGACTACTATGCTAGGAAGGAAGGAACACTGAGAAAAGAGCAATACCAATTGGCAAAATGTATTATACAAGACAAAAATGAAAGATTAAAAAAGTATACCTTAGAGTTGGGAACTCAGACTCAGCAGAAGACTCGGCTGCCTCTGGTCGCAACTCATTATTCCTTATGTTTGCAGGATACGATGCCAGAGGTTGTGTTTGTGGAGGTGTGAAAACAGGAGCGGACCTCTCCGTTCTCTGAGGGAAGACTGCCCCAGCACGCTGAATCAACAAGAGATTTGCCTCAGAAATCATCATACTAAATTTGCCAAAACTACATCGATACTATGAAGTAATGTCAAAGACCGCTGCTCGTTCACAAGTTCTTTTGTAATGAAAAACTGCAAGATTCAGCTTCTGATTTCAACTAGAATATTTGTATCTAAACATACCAACAACTCCTGATATGCAGCATAATATTGTGGATATCTCGCCCTTGGTCCACCAAAAGCTTCTTGCCAGGTATCTATTAGAATCAGTATCTTTTCTTTGACATGAAAGTCAGGCTACAATTGAGCATCAGAAACACTATGAACAAGTTTCTCACAAAAAACAAATGTGACATGTGAGAGAAAGAATATCATAGAAAAGTATCCTCACCTTCTTCTTCGCTATTCTCACCATTTCATGTAGAATATCTCTTTCTGCAACATGCATGTGGACAATGTCCCCACAATTCTTTACAATGGTCTCCAATAGCTATAAAATAGATCAAAAGGAAAATTTTAAATCATTTAACTGTGAACAGAGTAACTGAAACTAACATGAATATACTGTCAATCAATTAATTTATTAACCAATAAAATTCGAGCACAGATATTTTTTTCAACGCATAAAAGGCAACCTACTAAAACAACGATAAAAAAGTTTTTCAAAGCTTACTGTTAGAGCAAGAAGTTGAACTTTCGGATTCTTACTCCCAATGCGCTTCTTTACACCTTTAACAACATCTTTAGCTTGTCTGATAATAAAGAAAAAGCAAAAGATTCCAAACTTAGAAAATAAATATGTTATAAATAGACCATATTTGATTGAATTATGGTTTTCATACGGACTGAAAACGATGTAAAAATATTTCGGGAATTTTTTTCATTTAAGTCGAAGAAAGTAGAGACAAGTATCGATTATGATTTTATGACCTCTGTAACTTGTGCCTTTTAATAGTCACCTGGAAACTATTCCATGATAAAGTTAGGTACTTTAGGATCATGGTAGTGCTATGATGGTTAGGCATAGCTCAGCAAAATATAAGGCACACAACTGCTCTAGTGGTTTCAATCCTCCATGCATCTTACTAAGCTTATAATTACTGAAACTTCTAGAAGCATTTCATAATGTAATATCCCTTTGTCCTGCTTCCTTAGTTTCAATCTGTCTTCAAATTGCTACTGCTTTTGAATAATTACTATAACCAAATAAAAATTTACAGCCACTTATCTAGTGATGCCACATTTAAGAATATCATATATGCTTCCATCACCTTTGTGACTTATATTAAAATTACTTGTATAACATTCCATGATCATACCATAGTCAACTCAACTGAAATATGTATTTTTTGTAGTATCATTGCTATAAAGCCTCTGCCTGCAGTAGGTACAACATTCCAATAAATTCGTGTATGGCTCAGCTAAACAAACATACAATATTATTTTTAACTGATCCACTGGTTAACATATTGTACGATACTTCAACAGTTCAGCTTGCTGATCATTTTATTATTAAAACTTCTAAAAGGCAGAAGCATATTTTATTGTATCACTGTGCCTTTCTCTCTTACTTAATCTATCTCCTACCAGGTGAACTCCGGCTCCTTGAAATTACTTTAGAAGAAGGGTATCTGGCAATCTAAGATTGCGGTACTAGAAATTGTGGTGGATGATAGGAAGAATAGGCTGGACAGTTAAACGGACAAATGGTGGCTAATAAGCCACATTATTTGAAGTCAACTTCTTATTACTAAAAATTTGGAAAAAAAGAGGCCAGTTTGTAATGAAACACAGTTTATGAAAAATGGTTAATGCTGCTGAGGAGTAAGAAAAGAGATGGTTTGTTTGATGGTAAATTATCAGTCTGTTGGTTGAACAGTATATGGCTTCTAGAAATTCTGCAAAAAAATGTGACTGTATGCTACAGTAGATAGCACATGGTAATATAAATCTTCAAGAGAATCATCCAGATAGTCCCTCACCCCTCTCTCTCACCACATTATTCATCAACATTTACATTAAGTGATAGTTTAATACAATTGTTATATTGGAGAGGTTCAAATTGAAACATCATATTTCAAACTAAATGACCTGAGTCTGGGATAACCTTGCTAGCTGTGTCACATATATCAAGGAAAACCAAGTAAAAAATTAAGTTAATAATCACCTAGCCAGTATCTATGTCTTCCTACTCCTAACATTAGTTTGGCTTTTCACTCAACCAAGGCTTTCCCCACCGTGGATGTTGGTAACATAGTTAGGGCCTGTTTGGTATTGCTTTTCAAGCTGCTGTCCCAATAAGTTGGTCTCATAAAAATTTAATAGAATTACATATTTTAGCTTTGAAAAATACATTTTGGTCCTTCATACTATATAATTAGGATCTGTCTGATTTGTTTTTTTAAAAATCAACCCTGCTGCTTATAGCAAAAGCTTGAAAATGGAGCTTTTCGGAAGCAATCCCAAACTGGCCCTTAAATACATTGTTATAAGAAACCCGACAAAACTTAGCACAACATGATATGCATAATGCATTAATGTGTAGTTAGTAAATGATTACCTGTGAGCTTCAATTTTCAAATTTCCAATTAACCTAGCATTGAACCCTTCACTAAACTAGATTCCTAACCCTGTGTAACTTCTGTAAGTCCATCAAAGTAGTACTAAAACAGATGAGCGTAAAATATTTATTTTCCAGAAACGAAATTCAAGACAAAACGTTCCCAGATAAAACGAGAGATCCTCTTTTGGTTCATCAGAGATGCAAGGGAAAAGAATTCTCCCTGATAAAGAGATTGTTTCAGCATACTTCAACATGATAGGATCCAATTTTCATCTTATTGAGACAGAAATGAATGAGAAAGAATTGCATGATTTAGAATCTACTTTCATTGGCTAACCAGAAATTCTCAATTTTGTCGTAATAACTGTTCAAATCAACAATTTCATCTTCAATAAACACCTATTATGCAAAACAGTAATCATTCAAAATCACCCGAACTTGATCATAGAGCAACCAACGACACAAGTGAATAGAACAGAGTCAAGAACAGCGCTTACGCAGGGTCGTGATTACACATGTCACAGATCTCGATGTTCATGGCCCAGTCAGGCCCGATCAACATATCGCTTGTGGCCCGTTCCACCAAGGAATTCACCATCGCTGCTTCCTAATTCTTTTCACTCCTTACCCCAAGCAACCAAGACGAATCCTATTACGGCACCGCGCAGAACTTTTCCGGCAAGAGATCGCACCAAACCCCTCAAGAATCAACGAAAATTCTGGCAAATAACTTTACAAAGGAATCAAATTAACTCAATTAGGCAAGGTTTTATCTGTAGATCGAACAGGAAGAAGCCCCTTTCTCTCTCTTCCTCTCAAAATTTTATTTTCTGCAAATAATTCCTTTTATTATTCCGCAGAGTGTTCTTTATATATTTTTTATCGAAAAAGAAAATATTTCTTTCCTCATTCGTCCTGTTTCCGTTGAATAATTTTATTTTGAAAAAATAAGACCAACGAGAAAATGACACGTATGAGATAGTGGAGTCCGAGTAGAACTGCGCCATCGACCGACCATTTTCATCTGACGGTTATTATCGTTCATACGGTGGTTTTCGCGGGGCTATTATAACGCCATCATTATACGATGTCGTTCTATCGCTCCCTAATTTATTTATCCCTTTTTGGATTAAAGTAGTTTTAACAATTAAGCATAAATGGTTGGGATTTTATTTTGGACTAGTTTATGATACATTAATACATCTGTGTATTACGTTAATGATTGGTTCATAGCAAATCAAGTTGCAAATGGCTTTTCTTTATAATTGAATTTGATGAAATAATAAATTTATATAATAAAATTAATAAATTCATGTCAACTTTTGCTATTGAATCACAAGGTGTCTCAGACTTTGAGTGTCATGGTGTAGGAATCATACTAGTTTGGTCAAATATAATATTGCCCCTCAACTTGGCTTAAAACGCTAGATGCAATCCCAACTTGTAAAAGATTCTGTTATTTTTCTTAATAATAATGTACTAGTTTATCCCTTAATATGATATGTTAACTTTTAGTTGGAGAAAGAAAAAGTAAAAAGATAACATCTTTAAAAAGTTAAACCAACCCAGATTTGACATTTAGGACCCACTTTTATCAAGTTAATGGAGTATTTGTTCCTGTTAGAAATTGTGTGATATTTAATATTTATCATCAAATTAAGAAGTAATGATGTATATGACCTACCAATTTATAAAATAGACAAAATGTATAAAATAGACAAAATTTTACATGCTAATATGAAAATAATTTATATACCGTAACTTGTAAAATCATATTTCTATCTAGTTCCAACATATACAATATTCTCATCGTCTATATTCTATTTCTATTTTTTTGAAATTCTTCTACTTGTCTGTATTTAAGTTTAGCCAATAAGATTGAAAACTTTTAGTTCTTAAAACGACTTTTGGTTAACAAGTAAAGTATATTTTTCCTATGATTCAAATTCTATTTAAGTCATGTTTTTTTTGGGACTGCAGACAACCTCATTCGGTTGAACTCTAAACAATTACTCCCTCCATTCCAATTTATAATCATTTTAAAATTTTAATCAAGAATTAAATTAATTGGATATTTAAAAAATCTAAATTAATGTTTTGTGTTTATCTCAAATATTATAATTTATTTCATTAATAGAAGTTTCTCTGCCCTTATGCATTCCAAATTGATAGTTATTAATATAGGTATAATTGGAAGAGGGTGAGAAAAATCCTTTCAATATAATAAATGATTATTTGATAGAATTGAATATCCCACATTGCTATCGGATGATCCACTGAGCTTGTATATAAGTAGAGCCCTGAAGGTCTTAAATTGAATGACGCGTTTTAAAGCCGTGAGGTTGACCGTGAACGGCGCCAAAGCGGACAATATCTTTCAATCTGTTTATAACACGTTATCAACACAATCGCGATGAGGGAGTGTATTAGGATTCAATATCCCACATCACTCTCGGATGATTCACTGAGCTTGTATATAAGTAGGGTCCCGAAGGCCTTAACTTGAATGATACATTTTAAAGCCGTGAGGTTACAATATCGTTCAAGTTGTTTATAACATTATTAAAATAAATAGATTTTATCACTTAGAATGATTAATAAATTAGAGTGGATGCATTTTAATAGAGAATATAGTCTTAATATGGATTAGAAATGCTTTAAAACTATCTGGTATATATTGTATTAAATGTTTTATATTAATTGCAAAATTGTTTAGTGAGGATCAACGTGAAACTTTTTTCCTTAAATTTATTTTGTTTGATCACAATATACAACTACATAATATTTTAAAAAATTTACTGCAAAAGGTTTTTCATAGACAAAATTATTTTTACTCAATGTGATGGACTTGAAGCAAAATAGATTTCCGAACAAACTTATCATTCTAATTTTTTTTGCTCTGCTAACTTAGCAACAAATTATCCAGTCTTAATGTGTTTGAAGAACAAACATTTTCAATGTTAAAAAAAAGGGTAAATAATTATAACCTCCCTCATGTTTGTTATAATACACTACCATCTCTCAGTGTTTATCTTTACAATTATAACTTTTCTATGTTTTGTTTCCATCCAACTAGCACCTCCTTCTGTTAACTTTGTTAACTTTTCCATCCAATTATATGATGTGTCATACCTTTATGGACATAATTACCATTGTCTTCTTTATTTATTAATTTTTTTTATTAAAATTGTGTTAGTGGCACTACTTATCTAAAACTCGAACTATGGTGACTCATCTTCGGGTTATTGCTATGTAAACTCCGGTGGCTCTCTCCGTACATGTTGTTCATTGCTTATTTCTTACTTCCAATAATTAACTTATCCCTACATTTTTTATGTTGTTCTCGCAACATATATTTGTAAAGACATTATTCATACTCTTATATATGATAGCTTGTTAGAATTTTCTTTTATTTCATTAGATGTTCAATACTTTTCAATCAATCTATTATTGCATCATGTCGTAACTTGTAATTTTGAAGGATGCTTAAGCAACTATTTTGTTTTAGAATAGGTTAATTGATAAAATCATATATTCAGATGAGTTTAGGGGTAGTAAAAAAACATTGCTACAGTGTTGAACTCATGTACGAATATGAACCACAACCCGAGTCTTAGGTAAGAAGTGCCACACTAACCCGAGTTTAACAAATAAATTTAACAAGTAAAGAAGATAAGGGTAATTTTGTCCATAAAGGTAAGTCACATAATCTAATTGGATGGAAAAGCTAACAAAGTTGATGGAATGAGGTATTAGCTGGATGGAAACAAAACATAAGGATGTTAAAATTGTAATAATAAAACTCAAGGAGGTGGTAGTAATGTATTATGGCAATCCTTAGAAAGATTATAATTATTCACCGGAGGAGCTGAATAAGAAACTTGTATGCATTATGAGGAATTTTTTGTGGCAGGGAGATCATGTTCGTAATGGTATTTTTAAGATTAGTTGGAAAACAGTTAACTTACCGAAGCACTTGGGTGGACTATATATTTGTGATTTTAAGCTAGTTAATTGTAGTCTTTTACTCAAATGCTTGTGGTGCTTACGTAATTTGAATGATGAATCTCTTTGGGTTATTTTATGTGCACGAAGACATGATATTAACTCATGGTGGGATTTAATTGAAGTGGATATTTCTCGTATGTTCCCGATTTGGCGAAATTTAATTTCATGTTGTTTTCGGAATAATGAGTTTTGGGAATTTTTTATTTCAAACACACGGTTGCAGCTGGGTAACGGTAAAGGGGCCCGGTTTTAGCGTGATTCTTGGGTTGGAAATCAGCTATTAAAATGTATGTTTGCGGATCTTTGGGAGTTGAACATCATGCAAAATGGGTGGAAAATGTGTGCAAGGAACTATTCAACAATGCTTGTTTTGGTAGACCATTATGGCGTAGACGACTTCGATTGTTGGAAAGGCAGTGGTGTATTGAAATGAAAAGGCTAATTCTCGAGAGCGTTCCGAGCATTTTTCCGCCATTGGAACCGTATGCAATTGAGGGACAAGTTACGTTAATTTTCCCGAGTGTGAATGACCGACTTCTTTGGACAATTGGATCACGGAAATTGTATTCTGCTGCATCTTTTTGTGCAGGTTTCTATGCGTATAGGATAGAGGTGGACCCACTTGTGTCATTCAATATATTTTGGAATACACCTATACTACCACGCATTCGCTTTTTCGGTTCGCTTTTACTTCACAAACAGCTTCCAACCAAAGAATTCCTCTTTAATAGAGGCGGTACAGCAGCGATGGACTCGTTGTGTCCATTTTGTCAAGAAATCGAATCAATTGATCACATGCTTCTCTATTGCAAAGACAGTTGGCTTGTATGGTGTAACGCTATTCATTGGCTTGGACACTCGTTGCCAATTCCATGTGGTTCGTATGATTTCTTGGAGACGTGGAGGTCTTTCTTTGCTTCCGGAATCAAACGTGACTTTGCAACATAAGTTTGGTTCTCCATAGCGTGGGGGATGTGGAAATGATGGAATCAATTCATCTTTGAGAATGTTCGAGGAGCTGAAGACTTATTTTTAACTAGTATTCATCATTGTTGGTTTTATTTTAAAAATAGGAACAAACATATTTCGTTATCGGTCACGGATATCTTAGTCAACCCGGCCTTACTTTGTAATTGACAACTTGTGTACTTTGTAATTTTATGGGTGAGTCACACTCTGTGACACTCTCTTTTTTAATAAAAGATGTTTGGGTATTTTGTAGACAAGCGAACGGATCAACCTAGTTGGGAAGTTCGTCCCGAAATTTTCACCCACTCCAAACTTTTACCGTTGGAAGAACACATTGTTCTCCTTGAGGGTTTTCAAAAAAATAATTATTTACCCTTAAAAAACTAACATTTCGTATTTTATTTAATATTTGGTGACGTACAATACAAACATCGGATACCAAAAACAAATTAAGATCACTTCTTGCTATGTAATGGCTTAGGTAATAACTAAGCATGACAAATGCCAACTTCCTTCATTCATTATTCAATAATAACGCAAGGTCCCATTATGAATATATTATTAAGAGACATGTGTAACAATTTCACAAAAGTTAAAGATTAGGTTTAATCTTAGATTTATATTTTTTAACACTGTCGTGAACACTAATAATTTTTGGTTTGAAGCGATACAAATGCAGTAGAATCATATGTGTTGAAGCTTTCAGGATTCGAATTCGAACTTTAATCTTCAGGTTCTAGAGCTGGTCTTACAAATTTTGAAGCCCTAAGCTAGAATATGAGAATAAAGACGTGATTAAGAAATTATTGCGATTATATATAGGCATAAATTTTACAAATATAATTTAATTAATCAATAAAAACTGCATAATTAAGGATAAATTTTCGAGCATATTATTTTTATAATTATATCTAATTATTTAGTTAATTAATAATTTAGAGTAATATTTTCTTCATAAAAAAAGAAAAATATAGTGTTAAATTGTGAAAAGCAATAACACGGAGACCTTTAATTTTGTGAGGCCCCAGCCCCTCGGCGATAACCTAATTGGCTTCCATTATAAGGCCGGCTCTGTCAGATTCAAAATGATCTGATATCATATCTTGAAATTGTTTGATCCAAAAATTAAATTTTTAGTTACATCACAATTAAAAGATAACATAAAATTTGTCCAGTATCTGGTCTCAAAATTTTGAAGTCCAAACTGATTGTGTTTTCCGGTGTATGGTTAGTAGACCTGTTCGCGAGCCGGGGTACCCATCCGTCCCGGCCTGAGCCCGCTTCAACTGGCCGGGTTTGGACACTCGTTTTTTAAAAAAGCCCGGCTTGAGCCAGAGCCTGAGCCCATCGAAGCTCGAAGATTTATGGGCCGGGCTTGGTTTTTATATAAATACCCAAACCCGGTCTGAACCCGACCCGACGAATAATTTTATTTATTTATTATATATTTATATATTAAATTTATAATTATTTTAAGTTCTTATATTTTATCCTATTAAATTTGTATACTTGATTACAATAAATGTTACTAAATATTAAAGATTTTAAGTAAATAATTCAATTATATTAAAAATTTAAACATTTTTTGATCTACT
>CATIWQ010008523.1:0-12217 GCA_949673415.1 Euphorbia schlechtendalii
TTGCAAATCACTGATTTTCTTGTAGTGACTTGTGAAAGCTAGTGGGAGCATTCTTGAGTTGGGTACTCAAGTAGATCAAACAGACAGTCAACTAATTATACCTACACTTGTTACACAAGATAGTGTAAGCATGGAACAACCCATTATAACAGGGATATTGCATAGGACAGGTCGGGCTCCAATCACTCCTGAGTGATATGGTTTTGTCATCACTGATGGTAAACATCTCTTCCTTAGGAAAGATGAAGAGCCCAAGACTTACAAGGAGGCAAACAAACAAGCTTTGAAGCAGATTTGCTCAAAGTTATATGATGCAGAATGTAAAAAATCTTAAGAAAACAAAGACAATCATACAAATCATGCCAAAGAAGATAAGATGAGGGAATCTTACAGGCTAGTCTTCTTTTCAAAGTGGTTGTGAGAGAGTTTTTAATATATATATTACCTCAGACACTTTTCAGAATATCTTTTAGAAAATTAATGTATTAGCAGTGAACCACCAGTTTCCTCAAGATATGTTAAGAAAAGGAAATTATCAATATATATACTCATAAAACCAGTTAAATCACATAGAAAATAGGTTAGACATCGCAATAATCAAGGAGTAAGACATATAAAAATTCATAGAAGACTCAGGAACAAGATTCAGAAGAAATAATCAAGGAATATAGTTTTAATAAGAAGAGAGCACGAATCTTGATTACTTAACAAAGCAGACCTTTCAAGGACCCTTTTGGTCAGCCCCTCCACAAGACTTTTCTTCGATTTGGGTCCGCTTACACTTTACCAGAAATTAAGTTTTTTGGATGGCTGCTCTTTCATGGTAGACTTTCAACTTGTGCTTTACTTTTTTCAAGAGGTTGCTTAGCGTTTGGCGATCCAATTTGCCCCTCTTGTGGTGAAGTTGAAATGATTGACCATTTATTTCTTCATTGCCGCTCAAGTTTTTGCATTTGGCTAGGAGCTCTTAATTGGTTAGAAACCCCCCTTCCTTTCCCTAACTCGCTCTTGGAATTTTTTCATATTTGGGTAGAGCTTTTTCGACAGGGGAATTCAAGTGATTTTGGTACATCTCTTTGGTTTATTATTGTTTGGTCTCTTTGGAAACGCCGCAACAAATGGGTATTTGAAGAAAAGCTTGACGCTTAGGATATTTTGATAGCGAGTATTAATCTTTGTTGGTTTTTATTTCGTTGTAATAGACGTAGCATTTGTTTGTCTTTCTCAGACTTATTTATAAACCCAAGACTCTTGCTTTGTATTTAAGTTATCATTCTCTTCTTGAGAATTGTAACTATTTTATTCAATAAAAGAGAGGTGAGAGTTTTGTAGGCAAGCAGTGAAACTAACCTAGTTGGGGATTTTACCCCGAAATTTTCTCCCGTCTCATCCTTTTAGCTTTCGGAAAGTTACATCGACTCTCCAGGAGTTTTTCAAAAAAAAATTATTTTTCAAGAGTTGTAATCTTTTTTCATTTATTACAAAGTCATTATCAGCTCACTATAGTTTTGGGATAGAGAGAGGAGGGTACTCTGTGTGACAGGGCAACTTTGTTTTTGCCTATATTGAACGGAGGGTCCCTTTATGAGAGAAAATTTTTGTTATCAAAAGAGAAATTTCATTGGTGGTTTAAAACTTGGATAAGAGATATCAAGGAATGGATTAAACTCAAGTTGAACCAGTATAAATTATATCATATAATCTTTTAACTTTAATCCTCTGTTTTATTATTGTTTTTGTTTACTTGCTTTAAACGGCAATCATTCAATTTTTAAATAGACAAGTCGCTTCGGAGCCTCCGAGTTTTTAAATACTCATAAGTGAAAAGTTTTTCTCTGACCGTCTGGGGAAATTTATTTCCGTGAAAAGGAGTCATTGGCCCAGACTCTTATTACAACTTCTCAAGGACCAATAATAATTACAAGTGGAGGATTTACTCATCCCATGTCTATAAATAAAGTATTTAACTCTCCTTCCAATGCATCCTAACTTTAGCTTTCTTTCTATTTTTTCTTAAAACAAACTTTTGTTAAGAGCAAGATAGTTTTTATCGTTTGAGGATTAGTTTGAGAAATAGTTTTCCCATTGGAAAATTTTGTTTTCTCTTAGATTATAATTTTGGGTTGGCTTTTCGGTTGTCTAATATATAGCTATTTGATGATCAACATATAGCTTTCCTCTTAAAGAAATAATGGTCGGTAGAACTCGTATTGTAACGTATAGAGGCTTGTCTACACTTGGAGGTTGGTACTAAGGGTCACTCTATCAAAGTATTGCAACAACTTGTGTGTGTAATTTACTTAGTTCATGATCCGTTTAGAAACCTATAGAACTAATTTGTATTTAGGGTTTGCATGTTTAGTTTATACTTATACTATAACTTAGAGTTGCAATTTATAGCATAAAACTTACAAATATTCTTACAATCTTAAGCTAGGTTATAACTTAGAAAATGTTTGAATCTTCATGATCTGTTTAGGTTTTCCTTGGTATAACAGATTTCTTTTAAATATTTTGCCTTGCTAGTATACATGTGAGCCAAAAATTAGTTGAGACTTTAAGTTGCAGAGAAACAATGAATTTATAAGTTGAAACGACATTATAGTTGAAATGCATGCTTGCAACATTATTTCATATTTAAGTTTAGGATAAACTTAAAATGTATACCTTGTGGTTTAACTCATTTTTATATTGTAAAATTGTTTTTCAAAAACATGATACTTGAATTGTAACCTTTAAAAAATATATTTTTTTGTGAAAAACAATAGTGTTAGAGGTGGTATTTTAATCAATTTAACATTCCTATAATTTAACCATATTATTATGCATCAAAATTTGATAATTTTTGGATATTCTTAATTTTGTTATGGTTTTATTAAATATGGTATCACATTAAAATTAAAAAATATTTGTGCGTCTAAAAAAATCTAAATTTTATTATTAAGTTATATTATATTTTTATTAATTAAAATTCAAAAATTCAATTCAAAATTAATAAAATTACCAGTTTTTATGATTTAATTAAAAGTTGAAAATTTTTTTTTCTAATTGATGCAAACCATAAGGTTTGTTTTTGGAAAAAAAATCTATAAAATAACATTTTGAAATTGAGTGAAACGGGAAGATATGTTTTTCAAATTTACTCTTTAAATTATTCGGTTAATTATGTGTCTAGGATAGGCCAGTTCTTTGGAATTGTAATGACATTTGCCATTTGCCATAGTTTGGAACAAGTTAGCTTTAAGAAAGGTGATGGGGGCTTCCAATGCGATCTAAGAAGCTCTGAATGCTTGTTTGAATCTCAAGATGTAGCCGTTAGTTAAACAGGGACCCATATCTTGCATGTCCCTTCTTCAGACTGAATTATTTATCACATATGTCCTTTGTTTTTGTGAACTTATATATTGATTGATTTCTTTACCAAATATATATATATATATATTTTGATTGATTTGATTGATTGCTTTATTGATTTTTTGACTGCCAACAATTAATTTGTTTTGTTGGTTTCACCATTTATTGCTTTTTTTTTTCATTGTCCTTTACAAGTTTGAATTTAAAACTCTAAATTTGTAATTTTAATGTAATTTTTGAAGTCCAAATAAAATTAACGCACTCATCAATACATACATCAGTAACTGCATCCTTTATGGACATATAATAGATCGAAATCAGTTCACATGGTATTATAAAAAATTTCAGATTTATCTTCATCTTTTGTAAGTACATTGTTTTGATTCATAATATTTTGGACTTTTTCAGTGTCATGGAATAATTTCCATCACACTTCTCTATCGGTTTAAGTAGAGTTTGAGAAAAAAAATTTAAGACATGATATTTTCTTTCACTTTGAGGTGCGAAACCTAGACCTAATTATTTGTAACAAATTGATGCATCAGAATTTGACAAATTATTATTATTGTGAAGTAGCCCTCTTTTTTTTGTTGAATCTCTTAAATGGGGTAAATGCACAAAGGAAGCATGTAATTTTTATCTCATATTAAAATACAATAATTTGAGTATGTGAATTAGACTATTTTATTGTTTCTATAGATGAACACATGGTATGTTTTTCGTTTTTTGTTTTTTTGTATGGAGCACCATTTTATTGAAGTTAATGAGTGGCATGGATGCATGTATATTGTATTGATAATTATGAGTTTGTTGGGAAATTTCAAAAGTTTAACAACTAGTATTAAATTAGATAGCATTATCGTTATTTAATTAGCTGTAATATACACGAATGAATATATTTGAATTGTTCATGCATTTGATCAATTACAGTTATCAAGATATAATTGGTTTTTAATTCTTGCTTATCCTTTTGGACTTAATTGAGTGGACATTTTATTATATTTTAGCACTTCTATTATAGGAAGATGTTCACTTCATAGAAGTTATAACCTATTAACTTGAGTTGCTTTTATATGATTTTGATAACAGAGTATATATTATAGGCTCATGAGCCCATAACGCAGCCCAAAAAGCAAAGAACACGTGGTTTCCACAGATAGAGCCACATGATAGCCATTCAAATACAGAAAAGAGCCATTGGAACCATTATAAACAGGCTCATAAAGGCTCAATTATAACTCCCACATTCATGACAGTGGTCATATGGTCTCATAAATAAGGCCTGGAATACTCAACCAGCAAGGTACGAAAACATATACACAAACTCTCTACCAAGTTGTTACTTATTAATCATTTCCCCCGTTAGCTGACTTTAGCATCGGAGTGGCTACGCCGAAAAGACCCGGCCTAATCCTCTAATTTTGATTGTCTTATAGGTGCTTGGAAGTTAAAATCACGAGACATCAAGTGGTGCGGTGAGCGTGGACCGAATAGAGTATCTTTAGTCACTTGTCTGATCAATCTTGGAAAATTACTTATGGCTAAGCAGAATCCACATAAGGATGGCATGAAACAGGCCACGCGACCTAAAGATAATCCTGGCATAACAATGGGTGCGGAGCATTTCTCTATGCCTCCACTAGGATATTCACAAAGGGTAAACGATCTTGGAGGAAGTTCTGGTAAGGAGAGGAATCAGGCCCGACCTTTTGATTCCCAGGGAAACGAAATTCCTTTCATAGCAATATCAACTGATCTAGATCGACAGTTGCTGTAGTGCCAACAGGAAGGAGTCCTGGCGGAAACGAGGCTCTTAGCAAATTTGACCAAATAGAATATGTACACAGTTGGCGAGGTGCAAGGCTCGGTCAATGCGATGAATGCTCGAATAGAGCAAACCCTTGCCAACCAAGAAAGAATTTTGGGAATAGAGTAGCGTCTATTTTACTGAGGGTCAAGTTATTCCAGAACTCAAGGGATAGTAAGGTCTCAAAGTTATGTTTATAGAAGGAATCTAACATCGCCGCGGCCTTCCCAATATCGTGATGAGGAATATGAAGATCCTCGCCCAGAGAGAGTAGAGAGACGAAGGGAGCGATCCCGAAGTCCCATAAACTCCCAAAGGCGAGTGAGGCCAGTTGATAATATCCAACGAGGGTAGCGTTCAAGGAGTCTGGTCGTTCTGGAACGAAGTGTTTATTATGAACCGGTACCATGGAGGAGAGCAAAGGGTCGGTCAACCATCGATTAGAGTTCACGCTGTGGAGGAACTCGAAGTTAGGAGTGTTCAACGAGTTAGACAACCGAGTCCCCAAGCATCGGTTCATTCCACCGAACCATCAAGAAGAGAACCCATGAGAGTTCCATATAGAGTTCCGGTCGAGACAACGACGGTCAATCCTTCGAGGAGTGTCATCCCAACAATGGCAGAAGGAGAGGAGGCTTTGTTAAACAAGTTTTTGAAGCATGTGAGAGGAATGTTCGTTGATGTGGGGATCGACCCAGTTACACCGGAAGTGGAGGCGGCAGAAACTCCATTCTCCAAGGTAGTGATGCAGGAACCTTTTAGCAAAAAATTTCATTATCCAACTCTATTAAAGTATGATGGTGAAGGGGACCCGACTCAACACATCAAAACATTTCGACAAAGTTTAATCATAAATAAAGCAACCGATTCAATGATATGTAAGCTATTCCCTTCCACCTTGATTGGACAGGGACTGTTTTGGTTCGAATCCCTTAAAGCATGGTCGATCAACAATTTTTATGAGTTGGCAAAGGAGTTCTGTAATTTTTTCATTACGTCAATCCCTCAAATTCGAACTGTGCGAGAGTTGCAATTACTCAAGCAAGGGAAGAAGGAAGCCTTGGGAGATTATGTTGAAAGATTCCAGAAGACCCTTATGCACATTAAAGGTTGTAATGTGGATGTTGCAGTGGATATCCTTGCTCAGAACACTAGGAGCGTCGATTTAAAGAAGGATCTTTTTACGAAGAGATAGACATCATTGGCTGGAATGATTAGTATAGCAAGAGGCTGGGTCGCTTACGATACGCATCAACGATAATTTGGTACCCCAGAGGTTGCGGTTCCACAAAATCAGGCATCAAGAAGTAGAGTACGACCCCAAGGTAGCCCAGAACCTAGAGCGAATGATTTTACCAAGGATGTAATACCATTGAGGGCTTCAAGGAAGGATATTTTATTCTGGATAGAAAGGCAGAGCCAACACATTGATTATCCCCCAAGACCAAGGTGACTTGGAAAGCCTGGAACATTCTATGAAATTCATAAATGTGAAGGCCATGATACGGAGGACTGTAGATAATTGGCCTAAGACTTTAATAGAAGAGCAATTGAGGGAATGATTGATCATTTCTTAGCCCGCCGACCGAGGGAAGAAAGAAGGGATGATCGAACTCAAAATCGACCACCACCACCGAGAGAGGATAGGCATCAAGATGCCCCACAATGAAGGGGCGTGATTAATGTTATTACCGAGTGGCTGGTCAGCAGAAAACACAAGATCGAGGAGGAATAGATAACACTCACAGAGATAATGGGGTGGTGTTCAGTTTTTCTCATCTATCTAGACCTAACCCGCACTCAAATGCTCTCGTTATTGAAGTGGAGATAAATGATTTCTTAGTCAAGCGGGTGTTGGTTGACATGGGAAGCTTAGTCAACATTCTTACTAGAGGCACTTTTAATGCTCTGGATGTGGATCCAAACAAACTTCGTCTGGAGTCTAACCTGGTGATTGGCATTGGAGGTCAACCTATACCAGTTCTCAGGGTAATCACTTTGCCGGTCGTTATTGGTGATGAAGGACCAAAGTGGAGATCCAGAGTAGAATTCCTAATTGTGGACATGCCATTTTCTTACAATGTTGTTCTTGGCCGACCGGTAATTTGCGACTCGGAATCAGGCATCTTTTTACGCCATCTCACACTGCAGATACCAACAACAAAGGGAATGGCCATAGCAAAGGGTGATCAAAAGCTAGCTCAGGAAACATATATTGCATCGTTGAGGGCCAAACCTCCTATTACCGAGGTGGATGATAAGGAGCGAGCAGAACCTCATGGTTGGCTAGAAACTTTGATAATTGAACAAGGGAAAGAATTGAAGATTGCTAGCGACATTCCTAAAGAATCCAAGGAGGCATTGATTGCAGTTTTGAAGGAATGCAAGGATAGCTTCGCCTAGGATACAGCAGACATGATGGGTGTACCTCGGTCAGTAGCAGAGCATGAACTCAATGTTGAGCCGAACATGCCCCCCGTAAAGCAAAAGCGACGGAATCATGGATTAGAGAAGTAGCAGGAAATATTAGAGGAAATCGAAGGATTGTTGAGGGTCGGCATTATTAAGGAGGTTAAATACCCTGAATTGATGGCCAATGTGGTTCTAGTAAAGAACCCAAATGGTACATACAGAATGTGTATCGATTACACTAATCTCAACAAAGCTTATCCGAAGGATAGTTACCCACTACTGAGCATTGATCCTTTAGTGGATGCAATAGTTGGCTTTGAAGCACTTTCTATGTTAGATGCAAAGGCGAGCTATAATCAAATTGCTATGGCAAAAAGGATGTCGAAAAGACATCATTTATCACACATGAAGGGACGTACTGCTATAATGTCATGCCTTTTGGTCTGAAGAACACAGGGGTGACCTATCAAAGGCTTACTAATAAAATTTTTGAAGATATGATTGGGGATAAGGTTAAGCTTTACGTGGATGACATGGTGATCAAGAGTTGGAATATAGTTAACCATCCAAGCGATGTCAAGGAGGTTTTATAACAGCTCAACAAGTATAATTTGAAGCTTAACCATGAGAAGTGTACGTTCGACATCTCAGCGGGAAAATTTTTGGGTTACTTAGTGTCTCAATGGGAAATTGAGGTAAATACTAACAAAATTAAGGTGATAGTAGACCTTGCACCTCCAAAGATCCTGAGTGATGTACAAAAGTTAAATGGCAAAATCAATGCCCTCGTACAGTTCATTTCCTGTTCAGCAAGGCGATGCCTACCCTTTTACAAAGAAATTAAGGGAGCCAAGAATTTTAGTTGGTCGTAGGAGTGCATGCTCGCATTTGACAATTTGAAGGCTTTCCTTGCTTCTCCTTCACTTTTGAGTCAGCCCGTTGTTCTCAAGGTTTCGACTCTAATAACTCCTAGGATTTTTTTATTTATTAATGAAGCCAAAAACCTTGTCTCCAAATTTTCCTACCGATAAGATATAAGTTCAAAATATGAACAAGTGTTGTCAGTACTACTTATCTAAATAGAAAAATGGTAACCACTACAAGTATACAGTTACGATGTACTTTTAAAAAGATATCGATCCCACAGGGAAGGACTAGCTCTAAAGATCAACAAGAAAAATGGAATAAAGAAAATAAAATATTTTTGGATTTTAGTTGGGAGGATTAGAATGAAGAATGGATAGATATATGTATGGAAGACCAGAGATTCTAAATATATAGATTTTTCCTACGAAATAAGTATAGCAAAGAAAACATGCAAGTTCAACAAAGTTATTACGTTCACTAGACTAATTTAACATAATCGGTTCTAGACACTCGGATGTTCAATGAATTACCGTAAAGCAACACATGAAATGACTTTTCTAAATCTAGTGCAAACGAATCAAGACGATTATATAAACCTGGACAACAATATTACTATGCTTAGTACGGGTCACTCTCACATAGCCACATTTAGCAAGTTACCATTCCAAAAATGTTAGCTCACTAAACAGCATTAAAATCACAGATCCAGTGATTATACACAATCTCATTAACCCTGAAACTACTCTTAAAATTAACTCAAAGGCATATAACTTGATTAATATAAAAGACTCAACATGAAAATACGCATTATGACACATAGACATATCATAAACTTTGAAATAGAAAGTATAAGTACAAAGCAAACTGTGAGAAGGCGACACGGAACAGTGGGCTGAGAGCGCGCGAGATGAGAGGCGCGGTCCACCGGGGTGTTTGAAAAAAGGTGCACCGGGTCGGGGACCCGGGAAAGAGGTTGAAAGAGAGAGTGAAAATAATTTCGATCGGTTCAAACCTGAATCCGCTGTCTCTTAGTGTGGAGTCGCCACCTGGATTATCTCTTTCCAAGAATTAGAGTCTTGTGAGGTTTAATGTCCGGGGGACGGCCCACCAAGACACAGAGATTTAGGTCCGGGAGAAGTTACTTATTTCTTAAGTGATCACATTATATTACATCTACAGAAAACCGTATTTTCTTAATTGGGCATATTCGCACTTAGGTTGTTTTTTTATTTTAAATGCATGGTTCACGTATAGAAAAAGCAATAAATCATCCACAAAGCGGAATAATAAACCATCCACAAAGCAGTAAGTGAATGTAGAAAATAAATGAGGAAAATAAAAATTACAAGGCTTCCAAAAATCGGGGGATGCAATTGCCCCGCTAACCTATTAATTACATTTTTCATAAAATATGTGCAATACCCGAAGGAAAAATAAAATCCTAAACATACATCTAACCTGCATGCACAAAGGTTAGCACAGGGGATATATCACATATGTTCGATTTGATTTTAGCGAGGCCCCGTGTAGCCTAATTAAAACATCGACGATTTAAGTTGTTATTTTAAATAAAAATAGTTCATTTTTATTTACACGTATGTTGGTCAATTTTATTAGTGAAAATGACCGCATGGCATAAAGTGAGGTCTATTATCCGAGGAATATTTTTTATTCCCTTTGTGGGGGTATTCTAACATAAACATAAAAAATAAAGAAAGAAATAAAGATGAAGGAGAGGTTACAACATTATTTACATAATAAACGAAATAAAAATATTCCTAGGTTCACATGTAGAACAATATCGGAAACATGAGATAAAGCAACTCTAAGAACTCAGAGGCTTACCCTTTCGGTATGAATCCACTTCGGCGTATTCGTTCGATCCCCGGGAGCGTTCCTCATTCACTTTGGTTTAATTGTAGTTCAATTGGAAAAACAGAGTGTTTGGTTGGAAAATAAAGTGTTTATTTATCCAAAAGATAATCAGACTCGGGTTCTAAATTTGTTTTAGACCTGAGAATATCTGAGGATTTAAGAAGAAAAGATGAAGAAATTTGATTAAAAGATGAGAAAAAAAGAAGAAAAGAAAGTATTATTGTTTGTATTTTTTTTTATCTGACAGAGAGGATTTTCTTTGAATTTTCCAGCCCCCCTTCAATCCAAAAAGGTCCGACTATTTATAAAAAAAAGTCCCGAAAAAATTCAAAATAGGAAGAACGTCTGGCAAGGCCTCGCCAGAAACCCTGGTGAGGCCTAGCCAGACTCTAGGCGAGGCTGCCTCGCCAACCTGGCGAGGAAGCCTCGCCAAGAGGCCTAGTGAACTCGCCAGGAAGTTTGGCGAGTTCTCCAGACTACCTGGTGAGGCTCGCCAAGGTCCAGCGAGCCTCGCCAGGGTTTGGCGAGGCTCGCTAGACCCCTGGCTAGGTTGGCCAGCCCTTTGGCAAGCCATGCCTTGGCAAGTATAGGAGAGGTGAGCTCTGGATCCGGCTTCCGGTTGAATTTTCGAATTTTTTTGTGTATTTTTATATTTTTTTGTTAATTTTCTAAATTAAAGTCCTTTTAAGTTCAGAGACGAGGAAGACACCCATATGAAGATCATCGGACAGTTGAAAATCGTGTGATTCGAGGATAAATATCCCGAAAAGCCATCATCATTGAACGCGTGAGCTGGTACAAAATCCCCTGCTCACAGCTACCCCTCATGTGATAATTGCTGATTGTATAACCAGTATTATCACACGAAAAGAGCGGAGGGATTGAGAATATACCTGACCAGTGTGGCTGGCGACTTCTTGTTCCCAAACATAGGCCTTCCTTTCTGGCGACGTGTCTTCATAGGATTGTCCATTTCTTTCTTCAGAATCCCTTGGTGCTCTTTATAAGCGAGTCGACCATTTCTTTCTGCGGCGTCCCTTTGGTGGTTGGCAACCATTTCATTCTTCGGTTGATAATACTGCTTCGTTCTTCAGCCATTGAGATAACCATTTCCTTCTTCGGTTATGTTTTGAATTTCCTTAGTCGGATGTTGACTTGTTTCCTGTGACAAGTCAGAGAAAAAAGGTAATGTTAATACATTTTTATGATGAATGTTTTAATTATTTGATTGAGTTTATGCGAAGAAAAAATTTTTGCCCCTTCAATCAAAAATTAAAACATGATAAATAAGTTTAATAGAAATTCGGGGATGTCCCGAGAATTGCTCCATTGTTTTAGGAGGATTTTGTTGCAATGTTAACTTTAGGCTTGAGTGAGCCATCATCTTGTTTGTAGGTTCCTCATGTGGAGGTGCAGGTTCTTGTTTACCGGGACGGTGTTGCCCCGATTCGGCATCGTTTTTACCTGCAAATGTCATGATGCGAATGTAATGTATGCATGTTTTTATGCATGAACAATATTTATCATATTATGTATGTTCGTTTATTATAGGCATCATGGGCTTCATCCATTGAGGAGCCTTATCTTGTGCTGGTGCATGGTTTCCCCAAGGGTTTGTCTTGTTAGGGATTCCATGGACGACTCCCTCAAAGCGATGACCATGGGTTCGTTGAATCAGATTCAAGTTCATAGCTTGGATCTAATTTAAGGAAAGTTTGGATGAGTTGTTGATCCCGCGTTGTGTAGGCGATGACTGCTTGGAAGCTGTTTGTGATGCCTCATACCTTTTTGAGGAAGAGATGATGAGTTTGATATTTCTTTGGTCCTAAGTTTTGCATAGATCACCCTTACGGGTTTTCAATCTATCGAACCTTGTCTTAATTTTTGCCTGGACCGCCCTTT
>CATIWQ010008533.1:0-35244 GCA_949673415.1 Euphorbia schlechtendalii
TTTTATTAAATTAAATAGAAAAAATATAAAATAAATCAAAATATATTTAAATTTTAAACATAATTGCACTGTTTATTTAAAATCTTTAATATTTGTTAAAATTCATTGCAATCAAGTATAAAAATTTAATAGTATAAAATAAAAAATTTTAAAATAGTTATAAATTTAATGTATAAATATATAATAAAACAAATAAAATTATTCGTCGGACCGGGTTCTGGCCGGACTTGGGTATTTATATAAAAACCAAGCCCGACCCATAATAATTTGGGCTTTGACGGGCTTTGCTCGGACTAGATTTTTGAAAAAAATAAGTATCCAAACCCGACCTGTTGAAGCGGGCTCGGGCTGGTACCTCGGCCCTCGGCCCTCGAATAGGTCTATTTTGTTAACATACTATTGTGTATTCATTTCGTTGCCACACACTCGTTATTGATGAGAGTAAACCATGTACTTGTTACATTGATACGAGTTTTCGAATGACACGCTAATGCTACTAACCATACTTTGCGTGTTTTTATCTCCCCTCATTTGTCTTATTTTTCGGCCAAACTGTTCGTTTTGTTTTGAATCTGTAACAAGATCGCTCTCCATGACACATGTTAGACTGCAGTTTGATTCCATAGTATAGTGGCCTCAATTTACTGGATTATTAGGCTCTGTTCTCTTCAACTTCTGAAACCTGAACTGAACTGAACTTAACTTAATGGACCTGAACTTAACTGAACTGAGCTTAACTTAACTTAACTTAACTTAATGAACCTAAACTTAATTGAACTTAATAATAAATATATTAATTATTAAAATAATAGTAAAACCCATTAAATATAAAAATAAATAAACTATTAATAATCATTACAAATAATATTATTAATAACTACCTATATAAAATAATTAATAAAACAATTTTAATACCATTAATAATAAAAAAATTTATAATGCGTAAATTCATTTAATTAAAATTTTTTTATTCAAATAATAATTATTGTTACAATTACATGTGAGCAAACAATAATTATTATAATATATTGTAGTTTGTATTCAAATTTTCACTTATTATTAGATTACAAAAAAGTAATAATTGTTTTAATTAATAAATATTTTTATTTTATTATTCCATATCACATTTTCTAATTAATTAATACTATGATTATAAATAAAAATATTATTATATTATAGTTACATTAACACTATTATTATATTAATAACACTAGTAATTATCACTATTTAAAAATTATTTTTACTATATTTATAATCAATATTAACTACATTAAATAAAAATTATTTTTCTATATTAATATTTTTATCATTGTTCTTCTTTTTATTATTACTACTATTAATTTTTATTAAAGATTAATTAGAATAATCATTATTAAAATTAAAATTTATGGACCTGAACTGAACTTAATAAACCTTAACTTAACTGAACTGAATTTAATTTAACTGAACTTAATAGATCTGAACTTAACTGAACTAAACTTAACTGAACTTAACTGAACTGAACTGAATCAAATTGAAAGTGAAGAGAACAGGGCCTTAGTTAGCTGGGACAGCTTCACAGGGTTTTTTACTAAAATATCAACTCAAGTCCAATCCGACCCACACTTTAAACTTCAGGTTCAGGACTTGGGCTGAGGTTATAAAGTCAAGATTGTTCCTAAACTTGATCCACTATCCATAATAATTTTTTCTTTTTAGCTAGCAGATGGAAGGAATATAAATAAAAAGAAAATTTGCATATACATATATATCCAAATCTTACGTATAATACATTATTTACGATTCTAAAAATTTGCATGAATCATTGTATTTAAGTTCACAAGTATACTAAATGAAAATATAAAAATTTTAAAAATTATATAAATATAATATAAAAATAGTTATTTCAAGGAAATCCGAACTTTACGCAAACAGACCGGTTTCATATTCTACGGATGTGTCCAGCTATTTCAAGGTAATTTTAACAAATTTTGATATTGTATGATGTTCAAATCCAATATTCCCCGGCTTTTCAATGGTTTCAATCTCTTTCTAGTTAATTTCTACAAATCTGATGTTTAATTATGTTGAAATGTACCTAAGATTTGTATGCTTTGAAAGTGTAATAGATAGTTGACGTTGTTCGTCTGTTGATACTAATCTGCTTGAAGCTATGTATTTCTCAATAATACAGATCAAAACCGAAATAGACTAGTTTTTTTTGGGTGTGGAAGCTTTGGTATCATTGCCAATACAATCTAACATCAAATGGATAAAGACTATAATGCACTTGATTTGGTAACTGATGAACCAATTCTGCAGTGTCTCCTAAGTATTATATTTCGGCAGTGTTTAAAATATTCATTATGTCCAGCAAATTTCACAACTGTTAGTTTGGTAATTATATTTTCTTCATATTCTTCTAGGGCGTAGGCGGTTGCCATCAATTTTCAATCTATAAAAGGACAGTTTGTTTGCCTCCACGATCATGGATTCGATCAAAGTTCGGCCAGTTTTTGGCCGGCTAACGAGGCTTCTCCTTTTGCGTTGATCTTGGCGGAGACTCTGATCCACCTGGATTCGGTTCGTTCCGGCCGTGTTGAGGAATTAGGAGGCACCATGATTCTCCTTCAGGTCTGGCTAATGGAGAAATTATGCTTGGTGGCGATCCCTAGAGTGAGTTTCTCCAAGTACAACCCTAGATCGTACTCGGAGCAGAGGATTGCGCCCACCGACTTCAGAACTAGACCCGCTCAGAGCCCGGTCTTATAGTAGAAACAAACGAGGCGATCGCTTAGGCCCTCACAAAATTAAGGGCCCCGTATTGTTTTTCTATTTAAAAGTAATATCATATTTTTTTATCTTTTATTAAGAAAATATAATCAACATTGTTACTTAACTAAATAATGAAGTATAATTATTATCATTAAATGTTAATTAATTAATTAATGAAATTCAATTATTATCATTAAATTTTTTACTTGTTAAAAATCAAATGTATTTATCCTTAATTATAATCTTTCTTTATTAATTAACTTTTTATTTGCAATTATAAGTTAGGGTAAAATCAATTTTTTAATCACATATTTATTCAACATCTTCGCTTAAGATCCCAAAATTAGTTAGACCGGCCCTATCAACAGTGGATCGTGGATGTGACGGTGCTCATGCGGGGAGGAGTACAGTTACTGGGGTTGACTCGGGTCACGTTCTATTCTCCTCCCAGATTGAGGTGACAGTTTGGTCAACAACAGAGCATACCGGGTGCCATGCCCTATACTAGTTGTGATGTTTATCCTTCTGACTTGCCAGATCAAATCCTTACGAGGTCAGATAGGGATAGGAAATTTAAGACATTGGATTACTCCGTGCCGTTTTCCAGTTGAAACCGATAATGATTACAACGAGTGGCTCGCGGCTATCAAAGTGCTCTCATTGCTTGAGGAGCGGAATTGCGAGATGTGGCTTCATCACCGTTAGCTAGATGGTTAGGGCTATTATGATTTTTTTTTACTTTTGTATAGGTTGCCCATGTGGACTTTTGGACTATAGGGCTCGCCTTTTAACTAAATTGTATTATAGCATTACTTGGTGATTTTGTTTAAGATGCTTTTGTATTCATCTCGTTACCATACACTTACAAAGTTTTAACAAAAATG
This sequence comes from Euphorbia schlechtendalii, assembly GCA_949673415.1. Lineage (NCBI taxonomy): Eukaryota > Viridiplantae > Streptophyta > Magnoliopsida > Malpighiales > Euphorbiaceae > Euphorbia > Euphorbia schlechtendalii. The sequence continues at coordinate 3,639 of CATIWQ010008533.1, forward strand.
GTACTAGTATTGATGGGTCACTAAAGTAATGCTACTAACCATTGCTCGCATGTTTTTTTAACTCTCTCTCATTTGTCTTAATATTCGGCCAAACTGCTTTTTTGAATTTGTAAGGGTCAGTTTGGCTGTGCTTTCCCAAGCTGTTTTTTCGAAAAAGTTTCATTTTCAAGCTTTTCCTATAATCAGCAAAATTGATTTTGGAAAAAATAAGTCAGACAGTTTCTAATTAGATAGTATAAAAGATTAAAATGTGTTGTTCAAAGTCAAAATATGTAGTTATATAAAAAGTTTGTGAGAACATCTTATTGGGAGAGCAGCTTGAAAAGCAATACCAAATAAACCCTAAGAAGATTGCCCTCCATGACACTTATTTATATTTAGAGATGACAACGGATCCTGGACCCGGTCCAGATCCGGGTCCGTTTTTACAGATCTGGATCCTATTTCTGTATACCAGTCGGATCCGGGTCGGATCAAGGTCTCAAAAAACGGATCCGGATACGGTATCGGTTTTTTAATGGTACCCAGACCGGATCCGGACCCAGACCCGGACCCGTGTATATATATTCATTATAAACTAAAAAAACCTACATCAGATTCAGTCCCCCTCTACCATCTCCATCAGCGCCGTTCTATGTTTTCCTCTCCTCCAAACTCATTGATCATTATCCTTGGCTCGTTTTAAGTTCTCTTCTTCTTAATACTCGCTACTAGACCAGTTCGTCGAGCGGCCGGGCCGGGTTCGGGCCGGGCTTGACGGGTTTTTTACAAAAAACGTTAACCCAAGCCCGTACTTTAGAACTTCAGGCTCGGGCCGGGCTAACAAGGTCATTCCCAAGCCCATGAATATTTTATTTGTTATTAATTTTTTTATTAAATTAATAGAAAAAGTATAACAAAGTCAAAATATGTTTAAATTTTAAATATAATTGCATTGTTTACTTAGAATCTTTAATATTTAGTGACATTTTTCGTAACCAACTATACAAATTTAATAGGATAAAATATAAAATCTTAAAATAATAATAAATTTAATGTATAAATATATAATAAATATATAAAATTATTCGTCGGGCCGGGCTCGGGTATTTATATAAAAACCAAGCCCGGCCCATAAATTTTTGGGCTTTGACGGGCTCGGGCTCGGGCCGGACTTTTTAAAAAAATGCGTGTCCAAGTCCGGCCGTGATAAGTAGCAAAAATTTCTTCAAAATGTATTTTTTTATTAGGTTTGTCACCATTTATTGCACTTGTATTTGATAGTAACTCGGATTTATAATTCTTCTTCATGATGATTTCTGAAAAATGTTTCCCCATAATCCATAATTCTTCTTCATGATGATTTCAGAAAAATGTTTCCCCGTATCCATAATTCTTCTTCTTCTTCTTCTTCTTCTTTGTTCTCATCCAAATGAGTCTCGACTTCTCCAATTATCTCTCTCTTCACTCTCTAGATTCTATCTTCGTAACTAATATTTATTTTTATTACTTTTTTCTCTCTCTAGCTTCTCGATTTTGACAATGATAATTGATGGATTTTGCTTCAATTTCATGGAGATTATTTGAAGAAATTATGAAAGTATACAGTGAGTATGTTATGAAGCATGAAATTCCCAAACTTGGTATTCTCTTCCTAAAAAATAGAACTTGAAAATAGGGATTTTGAAAATATGATAGGAAAAGGCATATGCTCCAACAGTAGATCAATTGATCTGAATGAGTGGTAGGTCACAAGACTTAAATTTAAATCTCACTTGACACTTGAAAATTGATTGTCACATAATTCGTTTATGTCATCTTGCTTCTTATGTACTTCCAATTTTGTTTTTGCCTTATTTGCCACATTCAAAAAGCTTGTAGAACTTGTTGAATTCAAACAAAAGGAGCCAATTGTGAATAATGAACTACAGCAAAATTCTTATACCAGGTACAAGACTTTCATAAAAAATAGTGAAAACTAGTATAAGAGCTCATATACCATATTTAAAACTTTGAACGGTGAAATTTGAGGGTATTTTAAAAGTAATTGTGAAAATTAATGAAAAATAAGTTATATGAATGCCTTATATCACTCTATACCATGTATAAGGCTTCATGAAAAAGGTTTGAAAGTTGGTATAAGAAAAATAGTACCTAAAAACATGAATAGGGAAACCTTTCTGATGAAAAACAAATATAATTCTTTTACATGTAAAAGCAAAATAAAATTACTTTTTAATGTATTTGGTTGTATTTCCCTTAACTAAAACTAAAAAACTATCGGCGTCTTCGTCATGGGACTTTAAAGCTCTTTAATTATAGAAATGGACGCAGAGCTCGACGGTAGGGTGGGAGATTGTCAAGGAACTTTAAGCTCTTCAATTATAGAAATGAAAGCAAAGTATTGACGGCGGGGTGGGGGCACAATCTCCCACTTCAATAACAACCAGTGGAGGGAGTGGCCGATGAGGCACCGCCCCCACCCTCCCTCTACCCTTGGGCTAACTTGCATATGTTGAGACCAAAACTTTTTGTCACTTGTCAAAATCATTATAACATGTTTAAGTTACAATAAATGACAATGGTATCTCCTTATATATTACACACATTGATGGTGTCATGATCATTGTACATGGAGTGGCATTTTGATAGTCAATTAGTAACAGTAGATTCGATCGACGAGTATTGGTTGCACATTTCAATCGATGAATGTTACATAGATTAAAATAAATACAAAACAATATAATTTACATTGTAATGTTGTTGACATTATGATTCAGTGTGTATTTTTTTATTTTTATATATGATATGTAGGGTGATTTATTTTCACAAACATATATCATGTTAACATTTTTTATATAAATCAATACAAGTGTGGTTTATGGTGAACAAAGTAAATACTCCCTCCGTCTACTAAATTTTGTCGTTTTAACCAATTCACAGATTTTAAGATAACAATTAACCGAATTAGGTGATTTACTAATTTACCCTTTCATAAATGTCTTACTCTATTTTCAAGACTCCACTAATATTGATTCCCATAGCCTTCTCATCTTCTTATTGGACATTGGAATATGGTTATCTTGAAAGTTGAACAAATTAATAAGGGTAAAAGTGGAAAACTTAAAGAAAAAGTACCTTGAAAATACAAGACGACAATAAAAAAGAGAAATCAAAATATTTTTTAAAAGATAATATTTAGTAGACGGAGGGAGTAATACTTTGACTATTATAACAATTAGATCAATCATTGCATCATTAATCCATTGGTGATACAAGACAAAGTAACATAGATTTTGTTCTTAACAAAATTACCATAAAATTCATCTACAAAGAGATGATGACGAAAACAACTTAATTGTATTCGATCAAATCAATCTAAAGGAAATTATAATTATTTAGCCAAAAACCAAATGAAAATATGTAGTGAATTTTAATTCAACATGATTTTCAAAACCCAGTCTGATTGGCCAATGATAACTTAAAATTGATTAATTTTTAGTATTTTATTCCGCTAAGACATTTTAAATTTTTAAAACCAAATGAAATATTTTATTCCACTTTACTTTTTTTATTCCGCGAACCAAACAATACATTAATGACTTACAAAACATAATACATAGAGTTGGGCAACTTGAATGTCCTTTCAGTAAAAGGGAGACCTGTAATACTGCTCCATTGATCTCCAACAATTCCCCATATGTGATATCCTTCCTCCATCAACCTTTTTCTTGCTCTAGCTTTGTATTCTTGCACACTTATCAATTTGTCCTCGGCAGTCCTATAACATACATTTTGGTACAATTTACATCCAGTCGTTAACTATTGTCAAGTTGGAAATCATACCATCTTCTTTTCAACTTATAATTCATTTTTTAGCTATATTCAATGATACAATCCGGATTGCTTGCAAGGGAAAGAAATTCCCTTGCAATCATGCCTATCTGTAATTGCATATTATAAATTACATTGAAATAAGTTAAGTTCATTTCAGCACACCTACTTTTAAGTTATAAATAACAAAGATTTGGATATTTATGTAAACACAATAACAAGATCTTGCAAGAAAAAGTACAATCCAAAACGCTTGCTTGGGAAAGAATTCCCTTGCAATCTTGCTTATCTACACCGGATTTTGGGAAGTCATTCCCTTGCAAAAATTTCTTAACATTAGAATATTATAATACAATCAATAATAGGAAAATTGGGAGAGTTAAATAATTTTCTTGCAAAGATTTTGTGGGAATTAAGGGATTTGGTTGTGTTTCAACTTTATTTGCATGTGAAAACGACAATAGTTGGCACAACATTGACCGGTCGAATCACACAAGACTTGAATAAGCTCAACAGAGAAATAATATGTACCTTAAAATGAGAAGAGACCAACCATGAAATCCAGCATTGATAAGGTTATTAGAAGTGAAGAATCTCAAGCAATCAGGTCTTGAAGAAATAAGAAAAATCTTGAAACCATTATCCCTAAGTTCATTGAAGAAATACAAGCTTTGCTTTAAAGCTGGTGCTCTTTCTTCCATCATCCACCCTTCCAATGAGCTTCTATTCAATATCTCTCCCCTGCAAATTATCAATTCCCGATTCTTAAAAACTCACATCACATTACACTAAATAACTAGCTAAGGCAACGGGGAAGATAGCGCAAACTATAGCTCACAACACACGGTTCGGATGGGTATTTGATACGGAATTAGCTTCGCTAAATGCCTATTGTCACTCTGAAATTACAAAAGTTTCAGTTCTTACCGTAAGCTTGACAAAAGTGGACCGTTTTGCACCTTATTCTGTCGTATCGACTTTTTATTGGATTTGCGTTATATCGAACAAAAATGATTATGTGGTGTAGTTAATCCAAATTGACGACGCTTCGAATAAATTTAAGGAGCAAATTAGTTGTTTTGGTCAAGTTCATGATGATAGTGAAAAATTATGAAAGTTCACAATGACAGTAGAAATTTAGATTTTCGTTATATAAATATTTGTTATGAAGAGTAATTAATTCAAATTATATTTTCTTGTATGAAGCTATTAGGCCATGTTCTTTGAATTGAAAATTTCATTCTAAATTTATAATCATACAAAACTAAATTAAGAAAACATACCCAAATTGGTGTTTCCTGTAGTAAGGAATAGTAGACAAAAGGGTATCATCAACATCAAAGATCCAACCATCTTTGCCATCTCTAACTAAATTGCAACTCATTCTAACATACACCTTCATTTCTTCAACCACTTTCCGACAGTCAACCTCGTACTGATCCGAAGTCATGTAGTATTTTACATAACTTATGCATTCTTGAGGAACAACTTCAAAGCCTCTTATGTTGTTTAATTCCACATTAATCCTCCAACTTTCACAGTAACTACTCAACCCGTCCCTCAACAATTCTTTTTCTTCCATTTTTTGGCTCATTATGCTGAAACAATTATCTAAATAAATAAGCCCCGTCCACAGTAATGTACACACCAATGATAGTATTACTAGTTTTGTTGCCATTTCAAGGAAAAAAATGAAGAGAGAATTTGGAATTGATCTAGCCTGAGAGAAATTACATATTTTTGTGCATTAGACTGTCCTTTCAATTACTCAGAAAGTGCAAGAGCTTAATGATATACTATAATTGATCTATCACACAGATATTATTATGTTTTTAATTTGGGGAACATGTTCAGTGATTTTATTGGCTTTAGAAAAAGAAGTTGTGATATGTATATATATTGAAAATTATTTTAAACGAGTTGATAAAGTTTAACTTTGAACCAATTAATAAATTTGATTACGGGAACTTTTGTTGCGCCCGGACAACCGGATCCATAGTCGTAAGGGGTTAAATGATAATAATTTTTTTATATTTTTAATAGTTAATGTTAATAGATAAATATTAAATATAATTAATTATAGATGAATTGGCAAGTCACTTGTTATGGATACAAGAGGTTTATTATATCATTATTATTAATTTCTATATTAATTGCCTAGGACCTTCGGATTGCTAGGGCCGGGCTGCATCTAATTGTAATCTTCTAATCAAATAAGTAGTTACAAATAATTGCATTTGGGGCTTTATGCATATGTATATGAGTACTGGCGAGTGAATTATTCAGGTTCTGTTACATCGTAATGGCGAGTGAATTATTCAGGTTCTGTTACAGTTGCGATGTCAACATATATGCTATGTTATCTTTAACTTATAGTAGAAAATAAATTCACTTCAAAATTATAAATTTATGTTATTAACTATTTTGAAACTAATTTAGCTCATTAGTTGGAACAATTCATTTAATTTTACATTAGATAGATTTAATCTCACAAATATGTCAACACTCTCAAGGAAATGTACTTAATGTAATACATCAAAAAAGGTAAAAAAAAAAAAAACAATTATAATCCAATGATATAATCCATCATTTTATTAAAGTCAATACATCAATTTTCTATTATCCGCGTGAACTTTCATAATTTTCTATTGTCGCTGGACTTGGCAAAACAAAACAATTTGCTCCAACGTAGATAAATGAAACTACTGATCACTTTCGACATGTAAGAAAGAAAAGGTAATCACTTCATGTTCACGGAGTTGAATGATACACTTTTAACCAGTTCAATAGGTAGCAACAACCCTTTGAAAATTCAAATCAGTGAACATAATGGTCCAGAGTCAAATTCAGGGATTATAAATGTATTCGACTCTGCCCCATACAACATACTAAGAAACATAGTACATAGAATTAGGCAACTTGAAGGTTCTTTTAGGAGAAGGGAGACCTTCAAAACTGCTCCATTGATCTCCAACGATTCCCCAAATGCGATACCCTTCATCCATCAACCTTTTCCGAGCTCTCGCTTTGTATTCTCGCACACTTACAAGTTCGTCTTCATTGCCCCTGCAAGCCACAGCCAAACAAAGAAACAAAAGGGTCATTTCGGACATTTGACTCCGCGTGAGTGCAAGATGCTTTATGATAGAACAAAATGTGGACCTTAATAGGAGAAGAGACCAGCCATGGTATCCAACATTGATGAGATTATCGACTGTCGCGAATCGGAGAGATTCGGACCTGGAAGAAACGAGAAAGATCTTGAAGCCGCCGTTTCGGAGTTGATTGAACAGATTCAAACTTTGGCCTAAAACTGGTGCTTTTGACCCTTTCATCCATTCTTCTATTGAGCTTCTGTTTACTGTCTCTCCCCTGTTTCATTTCAATCATTCATTTGACTAGTTAACTCATTGCTTACTTGAAAAGATTGATTTTAGTGCTAGAAATGTTAAATTTAAGAAAATAAGTACTTATTGTGTTAGAAATATAGGTGAATGTGGACCTCAGTGTAAATTTTTACATAGATTAAAAATGGCCTGAGACAACTTTTTAGTCTTATTTTAAAACTCAAATTTGTTTTTGGTGTTTAATATGTTAAAATTGCTTATTTGGTTTTAGTATAGTAAATATTGTATTCACTAAATTTTATATTAAAAATGTTATAAATATCTTGCTTCATTTTCATTTTTATGTTGTTTGAATTCGCCATTGTTATTAATTTATTTTATAAAATATCTAAACTTGCTTAGATTGGATATATCATGAACCAATTAAGTAAACATTTAGTAGGTTAAAAATATAGCAAGTTAGACGCCAAATACGCTATTGGTAAACACCAAAAATTATTTAAATAAAAAGAACAAGACTCACAAAAGATATGCAAGTCCTTGAAGCTAGTTATGCCATATAACAATTAGAAATTAGAAACTCAAATCATAAAAATGGAAAAATATCAACACCTACTCCAAAGTTACATTTTTGTTGCAAAAAGTTTGGATAGTGGTAGACTAAGGAATATCATAAAAATCGCCGATAGTTTGCAGATGACCCATCAACAAAGGTTAACTTAAAGAAGTGAAAAACTGAAATTCAAAAGTATGAAGCAATGATTCAACTTGATCCTTATCATTCGGACCAACCCTTTATCGTAAAAAATAATTTAAAAAAGATTAAAAAAAAAAAAAGAACATAACATACCCGAAATTGTGTTTCTTGTAGTAAGGAATAGTAGACAAAAGGGTATCATCCACATCGAAGATCCAACCGTCTTTGCCATCTCCTTCCGAAGGACAACAACTACTCACATACACTTTAATCTCTTCGATGGCTGTCTGAGAGTTCATTCGATATTGAGACGATGTCATGTAATGTTTAACATAACCTATGCACTCTTGTGGAACAACATTAAACTCTCTAATGTTGTTTAATTCAACATTAATCCTCCAACTTTCACAATACCTGCTCACACTATCTCCCAATTTTGATTCATTTTCTTCGTTTTTTGGGTGGAATATGTTGAAATAATCTGAGCACACAAACCCAATGCAAAGACTTGTGAAAAGCAAGCCTAATACTAATTGTTGTGCCATTTTGGAAATTAGTTTGGGAAAAGTAGTTAAGTTGTGGGGTTTAAATTGGAATTTGATGAGGATGGAAGTGTTTATTTTTAATTGATTATGGGCATCACGTTAGGGACTAGTCCATGTTCTTCCTTTTCCTTTCACAAAAAAAAAGTTGGCATTTTAAGTTAAGTAGGATTAACATCAGAAATTATATCTGTAAACTTATCAATATACATATGCATGGAAAGTTTAATACACAGTTAGCTCTCTAAACTTGGCAAGTATTACTTGTTGGAAAAACTTTTATCAATCTCCTAAACTTGACAAAAATGCACTTACTAGTCCCCTTAGTACCACGTGTCACATTCTGGTTGGTAAAAGTACAATCACAAGGTGACACATGGCATTGAGGAGACCAAGGAGTGTATTTTTACTAAGTTTAGAGGGTTGATAGAGACTTTCCAAAATTGAAGATCGGCCAATCATAGATAATCACTTATATTTGAGAAAAAATTACTGCTAGCAATAGAAAAAAAAGACAAAAACAAAAGCTAACGCTAAACGTAATATGTTAAAGAAACAAACATTATATGTTTTTAGTAAACACAAACTTTATATATTTTAAGATAAATTTTATGGCGATTTTGTTAAAAACATTATCTATTAGAAAATTATTTAATTAGTTTTGTAAATATAATTTCATATTCATATTAAGTAATTTGAACCAATTTTAGATGTTACATGGATTTATCAGCCTAACTAGTCCGTATTATGTAATTTAATTAAATATGCATTTAACATAATAGTATAATGGGAACAAAGTTGATCCAGATTTGCAAATAAATTTTATTAATGGAGATAATGCCAGAATTGTGACACTCATTTTTTATGTAATGCTAATTATTTATAAAAAAAAAAGCAAATTGCAATTTTAATAATATGTTATATTTTATGCTTATGTACAACAATAATAGTGAATTAACATATATATATATTCAACAATAATTCCAAGATCTATTTCATGTATATGTCACATGCAACTTATTATTTAGGTGGTTTAGATGTTTTATTATTGTATTATGATAAATCATTAACAAATTTACAGCTTATTTAAGTATACTATAAAGTTTAAACAAAAATTAAATTTCAAAATAAATATTTTAGTGTCTGTGTTAGACCAAACACAGATTGATTATAATTGTATAAAAAAATAGAAGATTTTTAAATAATTTGATTCAAGGAAAATAATCAAATTCTTTCAAAAATTTATATTTCATATTTTCTTCGTATATTTAAAAAATATATTGGGTTAGACATTGTTGGAATGCATTACTTGAAATAAATGAGCTGAATTGAAATTGTGTATTATTGCAATTCTCCCATCATTCATTCAAATTTATGAATCATTGCAAAGTGCAAAATTTGTATTCCTCTTCTCAAAAGTCTATCCGATGAGTTGGAGTTTCACATGATTTATAATTAAGGCACATGAGGTTCACACTGATACCCTCCAATTTTTTGAATATATTTTTACCGCAGCAGAGAATCATGATAAAAAAAATTAGCCAAATTTTGTTCCGAGGTGAAAAATAAAATCACTGATTGAAAGTTGCTTAAAATTGGCTACTGAGCAACTTGTACACGTTGAAATGTTTGGTGCAACTAGCCTATAACAGAGAGTTTATAAATTTTCTGATATGAAAAATTATACTAAAATATTGGATCACGTGAAAAAAAAAGAAGCATACACATTCACTTGCCACGTATTAATAACGTTGCTTATTTTAAACTCCTTTTTTACACACATAGATTCCAATAAATCTGTAATGTTTATGATATTGATTTTTACTTTCAAATGATATACCGGTAGATAAAATTGTATTTCTATTTAGAATGCAATTCAAATTATAATACTATTACAGTTGCATCCTTTCTAAAAATTAAATGCTTTGTGATCCTTCCAAGGTATCAAAATTGTGAGAAAAATAACAAACAAAATCCAGAATGAGCAGGCAGGCACTTGAAGGAGTAAAATACAAACTCTTATTTACATCATAATATTCAAGAACACGGCGAAAAAATCCGAAATTTCATTCTTGAATCTAATTTTCCTCTACACATACAAGACATCAAAGAATGTACACAAATTCAAAAAAAAATCAAGAAATGATAGATGACATTTTGCATACAAGACTCTGATAAGAAAGGCAAAGCAAGCAGAACTGGTAATACTAATAGACATAAATACCATCTTTTACGGTTCAATACCAAAAAACCAGAAAAAACAATTTTCAAAAAGAACTTTAGAGGCCATCATCAAAATTAAGAGAATAGCTGTAAATATCATAGCTGTACTTTACACTCTTTTTCTGCCATCCCAAAGAACACCTCCACCTCGCTCTTAGCTTTCGCAACAGCTGCCTAACGACATGCGATGCACAGCAACAACGAAACGAAACTCTACCTTTCGCATTCCCGAGTGTAATTTCAGACTCAGCTCTCTTTCCTGAAAACTGGGTTTTCTTTGCAGTGTTGAAAGTTTTCATCTTTGCTTTGATTCTGATGTTGTGAGTTGAAGTAGGGAGGGAAAGCTTGTATTATAAGAAAAGGGAATCGCAAGTTGAGATTTTCGAGAATCGGTACCTACCAGAAAAAAAAAAATGAAAGCGCCATCAATGGCAGTGTATGTCACTCTTCCACTAATGGAGACCAAAAAAACATTATCATGAAATAAGCACTCAACTTTATCACAGCACTTATTCTAATTGGGTCCCAACAGGTGGATAACAGGATTACGACAGCCAACTAAAAACGCTATTATGTCGATACGGGATTAAGAGTGCTTTTTTTTCTTTTCGTTTGTTTTTGCTTCTAGTTTACTCTTTGGTTGGTGAAGCTTCACAGGAATCATAAGCAAAGAAAAAGTAGGATAAGATTTATTACTCTTAACTAAAATCTTATCATCTATGCGTTTAGATTACGAGAAATCTGATATTATCAGTCACAGATTTGACAACTTTATGAGCTTTTTCAGTTCCTGGCTGGCTCACACTCAACAAAGGAAAAGGACCATAAAGGCTAAAGATATCTTTATGGTAGATACTGTCTGAATATAAAAATCAGACTTTATATTTTACGGTATATACTGCGATTCTATGATGAAAAAAAAAAAAAGAACGTCGTATGGTATTAAAACGAGCAGTTTTAAGGTAAACATGAAGTGGAAAACAGGTGATTGGGAAGAGAATTTTGAAGACACAAAGCAACGAGCTTTTCGAAAAACTTCGAGACCCACATAAAAAGGAGAAAATCAAATTCTATGCACGATAGATCTTAAAACAGTATTCAAACTATTTGAAACCAATTCAATTGGAGGAATGGAATTAGTAGAATTGATTCTCACTTGGTCTAGGTACTTGTAGAGGAATTGATATTGGCCAGTTCAGGACTACTTTCCTAAAAAGCTTCATTTTCAAGCTTTTACAGGCTGATGTCACGCAAAGCGCTGGAAAATCAATAGCAAAGAGTTCCTAATTAATTAGTATTAAGAGTCGAAATCTTTTTTCCAATGCCTATATGTTGTCCCATTAAAAGTTTGTAAGTGGAACTTTTCGTGACAGCAATGTCAAACAAGCCCTTAGTAGACTTCAATTTCTGATTCCAAAATACAGGAAGAAGAATCATAAAATAGTTTGTGATGTCTAATCAAAGTCTATCAGTTACAACTGCAAAGGTATGATTGCTTTTATATTTCAAGACAATTAAAACAACTATGAAGCATTAGGAGGAGAGAATTCTCACCAAACAAAGAAGGTAGTGCTCAACTTTCAAACAGCATTGGTTCCATACACAACGTGAGAGCCACGAACATGAAAGATGTAAAGACACCAAATCCTCTCAGCTAGTTGACCTGGCATACATCATACAACAGTGGCTGTGAGATAAACGCGAAACAAATTCAACAACCTCGAATGCTTAAAAATATAGAATTATTTCCTCGCCTCAAGATCCACGTAATTTTTACTGTTATTTCGTCTCTATAATGGACTTTTTTTACTTCCCATAACTAATTTCATAGAGCATTGCTGATTGTTCTATAAAATGTTCTTTCCACTTTTTTAGGCATGTATATTTCTATCACATAAATATGATTCCAGGCATCATTTGGATCAATAGACCTTAATTAGCAAAACTGGTCTCATAAAATGAAGGTATCATTGAACCAAAATGAAATAACTACCACTTTTTAACTTAGTTCATGCAAAAGTCGATTACTTAATAGGTATATTAATTCATTAATTACACATCAAAAGTCTCTTTATGTAGGGGGGTGTTAAATTGTACGTACAATTTTCATGCTCCTTACCATCTTGGATACAGCTGCAGCATCTGCATTACAAACCAAATGTCCATTAAATTAACATGAAATTAGCAAAATAGTATATAGATAATAAACATTAACCTCATTGCTGAAGAATCTCCTCTGAATTGATTCTGTATTTCATTAAGATACAACCTGAACAGAGGTGACCTACAAGCAAATCCTCACATAATGGAAAGCTATTATTGTTAAAGGCACAATTGAAAAAGGCGTTTGAAACCTCAGGCACTCCAAGGATCCTTGAGGATCTTCCTCTTTTTTCCAAAAAAAAAAAAATTTCTAAAAAAGCAACTTCGAGGAATGGTTTGGTAAATTCAATGATCTTAGGTGACAATTGTGCAACCATGAAAAAAATAATTGGTTATTTCAACATGATTTCTTCATCTACATGAGCATTCCATTCCATATCTTCTAAATAACATAGCACCGAAACATTAAAAATAGAACAATAACAATACCACAATGGGATTGCAACAGCCAGGAGGAGAGGAGGAAGCTTCGACAATTGATGAACTTGCCCATCCAGCAATTTGACTAAATACTCAAGAATGTCACTTTCCTGTCATGCCAAGAATGAACAAATAAAGGATGATGTTATAAGTAGAAGGTATGAGCGTCCACATTGCAAAGAAATATGATAATCAAAACCAATATCAGATTATGGTGGTTCAATAGTCTTTATTATGCTGCAGAAAGTTGAGCTCAGAAAATAAACTGAAGAAAGTTTTACTGATAAAAAAATGTCAAGTAAGTATCTGTGTAAGGCTCTAAAGACATAAATCCCTCAACATAAGCATGTACTTAACGGCTATGTCATCATTATTAAGTGAAGTCGAGCCTACCTTTGCATATGTTGAGTCCTCTTTGGAACGAAAACTAAGAGGTCTTACTGAGAGTAAGTTGCATACTTCAAGATACAGCTTTGAGATGGTGAAGGGATCGTATGAGACTGACATGAAGTATTCAATTAGGCAACTCCATTTACAAGTAACACATCCAAACAACAAAAGCTCCTGTCTCAAGGAAAATAAAAACACAAAATAAGCAAGAGTTTGGAGTGATTTAAGCTCTATATTTATATGAATTCAACAACCTTGCATGCATAAAATCATTTTCGGTAAAAGAAACTGCTACACTAGAGATTGACTACAAAATATAATAGAACAGAGGTCTCACAAAACTGGGAAGGCATTAAAACAGTGAAAAAAATGTCTCAACCTAAGCTCTTTTTGCTGCACTGAAAATGTAGTCAAATTCGTGAATTAAAAATAACTTAACATGTACAAGTGAGGAATAAATTTTAGACACAAAATAGTAAGAAATAAGGAAATTTCTCAGCGGCCACTTTGCACGTCATGCCTAACAAGTGCAAATTAACTGCAGAACACAGGTGATGAAACTTGTTTTAAATTCAATGGAACTTATGAGACTACATTCGTACAAGTAAATAGACTCACCATTGTTTCATGCAAATTATTTTCCTTGCATTTTGCAGACGTATTAAGACGCTCAAAAACAAGCAGCCAGTGAGACTTGGGAACAGAAAATATCATGCTGGCACCAGAGACCAATCTGGCTGTTTTTGCGTGGAGAAAATATGAAAGATTGGATGATTTCCAATGGTTCCAAGTGGCAAAATTGGCTATTTTGTCTATCCTCCTGCATCCAAAGGCAAAGCATGTTTGTTTTTCTCCTTGAAGTCCTCTTAATAGCAATACATAAGTAAAGTGTGAATCAATATACAAATAGAGGATACTTATATGATGTCAATTGAATAAAGGATTCATAGGATATTTTTTTATCTTACAAGAATTCAAAAAAAAAAGCAAGAAGTCAACTACAGGATAATCTCTTCCACAGAACAGAATTTTATATTCTTTTATTGGATATGTTATTTTATATATAGCGGGATGAAATCCAAGTTCTCATTCTACCTACGAAGGCATATACTGCTATATATATGGTCATAGTTTCAGTAGTTTTTAATTTGCCGACTGTAGATAATAGACTGTATAAGTATTCCAATTTAAACATATTTAGCTATATAAGGTACATTGGGACTCTGCTTCCTTGTGCCGTGTTCCATATCAAACGAATTTGTAAACATGACAATACTGTTGCTTACAAACCAAAGTAGACATGAGAGACGAAGAGAAACCATCGTAAGCTGCAGAAAAGGCATTCAACAGTTAAATGATCAACTCTGGTAAGTGGTAACTGACAAAAAAAGGCATGTTGTTTTCAACTTTATTTGCTTAATAAAAAACTTAAATGGAATGCTTGTTTTAAGTTAATCATAAGGTTTTGTAAGTATAAGAATTTCTTCTCTGAGTAAATCATAAAACATACCCAGCAATTGCTGGAGCTCTTTCAGGCTTCAGTTCTTCTTCAGATAAGCTGCTATGCAAATCTGTCAAGTTGCTACATTTTAAGGCGTTTGAGAGGATATCAAAGCTTTTCACCATCGTCAATATGCCTGAAACTGCAGATCGCCTTTTCAACAGCTCTTGAAGAGTAAACTTTGTTAGATCATCATCAGAGCATTTCCCCATCTCCATATCGGAATCCTCAACAAGACCCCTCTTTTCAGGAACCAAACGAAATGGTGCATTCTGCAACGATAACTTATTGAGATAGAAAGATAGGAAATCATGCTCGGATCCTGAAAGTTTCTCAAGATCCAACTCAACAATTGTGGTCAGTAAAACTCTGAGATGTGAATCTCTCAAAGGTAGAGCATGGACCAATTGCTCTAGCACAAGATTTCTTGCTTTCCTAAGAGTAGTACACGACAGATTTGCAAGACCCTGTTTTCAAGGTACACGTCAGCACATTCACATCGAACTATTACAGTAATAAATACATCTTAGAAGCTACAAAGTAATTCATTACCTTAGGAAACAAAGGATGACAAGTCATTTCTAATATAGCAGCATCAAGTTCCTCAATTGAGTCCTTGTAAACATCTGAAGTGCTCAGCTTTTCAAGTACCTAAAATCATGCACGAGATAACATTCAAAATGATAGAATGAGCCAGCAATGAAATATCATTTTGTTCAGCCACAAGTCGAAACACATGACAACTATCTCAGTCAGGCATTTTAACAAACACTAAAGATGCACATAACAAAAGAATGCGCAGAAGAAACTGATCATCAAATGAGAAAGGGAAGGGATGAAATTCACGTACATTTTCAAAAAAGGAAGCCCACTGAAAGGCTCTCTTGATAGTTTGAGCATCCCAGTGAGCTGGAAAACCCGAAGATTGATACCCAGTTGCCAAGATCAAAATATCCACAAACCCTTTTACAAGTTTTACCAATTCCTCCAACGATATCTCCGGGAAATTCCAAACCATCTTACTATTTATAAAACCATACAATTACGACAATTAGAACTGATTTTATGATCGTTCACTAGGCGTAGAAAAGAATGAAGAGTTTTAAATCGAGAAAATTTCTACTGCTGAAAAAGGCGCGAAAAAGGAAATAAGGGACATCAATGATAAATAAAAGAATATAGGAGTATTTTATGCATCTAGTGTATTATACATAATAATAAAAAAAAATAAATTATCTGTAATTATTAGTATTTGTACATTTTTTATCAAAAAAATAATATTTTGTACATTCATATTTATTAATTATTTATGATTGAATGCACACATTTAGCCTAACTTGACATTTGATACTTTTACCAGATGTCGCTTCAGTTTTGAGAACTTCACATTAGCAACTTGAATTTGACAAAGTAACAATCTTGAAACCCTCACGAGACACACATCCTGGAGAGAGAAATTTAAAAGAATTTAATATTTTTGAAAAATCAAACCAATCAAAAGGTGTCAAATGACATTTAAAGGTTTGTAAATGCGATTTTGCCAAGTTTAGGAAATTTGACATCCAAAAAATGTTGAATTATGACGGGTTAATTATGCATTTAATCATTGTTTATTACTCCACAACTCATACATGCAAGTCAAACATAATGACACTTACTTTTTTTCATATAGCATTTTCTGAACTTATTTTTTTTCGAGGAGACAGGAATATTTATTTTTTTGAGATACCTGAAACCCGAATCTAGATTCTCCTTCTTTCTTCGCTTTGGAGGAAGTTGTGGCTACTAAAACTCATTTTGATGTTTGATTTGGTTTTACGAAAATACATAAGTCTGATCCGATAAAAAATAATGTTATTTATTATATATCATACTATTTTACAAGAACTAAGTATGTTTTCTTAGTGCACATTGCAATAATAGGCTTTTATAAAAAAAAAGGCCTAACGCATTTTAAACCCCTCAGCTTATCCCTAAACTCCATATTCCCCCCTGAACTTTGAAGTGCTCTCAATGCCCCCTTGAGCTTGTCTAAACGTTCTCAATTTCCCCCTGAACTTTGAAATGTTTTCAATGCCCCCTAAACTTGTCTAAACGCTCTCCAACACCCCCTCAATCCAACGTTGCAAATTACGTTAGTGGACCAACAAACATGAGCGCGTTAATGAAAAAAATTATTTAAAAAAATTAAAAAAGAAATAGATATCCTGATGTTAATATTCTAACGTTACAAAAGTCCAAATCTCTAAATCTTTCTTCAGATAGAGGGGGTGATGGAGTGCGGTTTAGACAAGTTCAGGGAGAAATTGAGAACGTTTAGACAAGTTCAGGGGGGTATTGAGAACATTTCAAAGTTCAGGGAAAAATTGAGAACGTTTAGACAAGTTCATGAGAGCATTGAGAACGTTTAGACAAGTTCAGAGGGGCATTGAGAACACTTTAAAGTTCAGGGGGGAATATGAAACTTAGGGACAAATTGAGGGGATTCAAGATGCATTAAGCCCAGTGTTTTAAAAGGCGCTAGGCGCTAGTCGAGCACTCGAGCCTCCGAGGGCCTAGGCAGGGATTAATCGAGGATTAATCGAGACCTAGGTGGGGTATTTTTTTAAAATATATAATATTTATTAATAAATTAAAATAATAAATTTAGGGTACACGTAAATTTTTATATAATAATACTAAAAATTCATATTTTTAAGTTTTGGCGATAATTTTTTAGGCTTTGGCGACATTTCTAGGCTTTGGTGACACTTTTTTTTATCTTTGACGACGTTTTTCTGAGTTTTAGCGACAATTTCCGCCTTGGCTGCCCGATTATATAAAATCGTAGCGGTGTTTTAAAAATCCCCGCCTAGGCGGCCGTCTTGACCACCTTTTAAAACACTGATTAGGCCTAAAAAAAATTTATTTAAACCCAACTCAAAAATTTAAAATAAAAAATCATGTAAACCATACTTGGGAATGACTCCATGAACTCAATTCGAGCTCAAAGTTCTAAGTCGGACTAGGTTTAGATTAGAGTATTTAATAAAAAGACCGGCGAAACCCGATTCAGCACGCCAACATATATACTTAAAAGCATATGATGTGTAGGTCGCTTGTTATAGAAGATTATTTTGACAATTGTTACTTTATGTGTACTCATGTACACATTTAACATGGTTATTTTGCCTGAGGCGAAAATGAAATTAGATCATGTTCTTTTCAACTACAATTCAATTAAGTTTAAGTTCAGCTATGTGTAGTTATAAATTTATATTGAAATAAATTCAATTCAGTTCAACTAAATTTAATTCAATTCAACTATCAGAAGTTGAAAAGAACAGTGCCTTAGTATACCCGAGGCTTTTTAGGCTGCAAATCCCTATCACTAATAATCTTCTCTCTCCACTACAAAGACTTGGAGCTAGATATTTTGAGTATACAAGTTTTAATGATGTCAACTTTTACTTAATTATTTATGATGAACGAACTATATTCTATATAAATTTATTTTGCAAAAAAAGAATGTTAGCACCTCATATAATATATTGTAACAACTAATTTCTAACAACTAATTCAGAATGAGAACTGCCTCAAAGAGACTCTATTTCATTAGATTCCATCAATATCTCAATTCCATTCATTTAAAACCCTTTTGGTGTCATTGATATAAGAAATGTCATTTTTAGTCTATCTCTGTTTATATCTATATTCTATTCTATACACATGGAAAGTTGAAAATTCATTATATAATAATCCAGAAATTGTATATAGATGTTTCTTATTTTTCATTTTAAGTCAATTCTGATACAGAATAACAAATCATACATATCAATTATACAATAAAAATGAATTAAGATCATACAAATATACGGCTAATTACATTAAGTAACAAAACGAGCAAACATTTAAAATATTTTCTTACAAGCAAAGTTTGAGATGTCAGGGCTCAAACCAGAAAAATTTCAAGCAGCTCTTCCAATACTAAGATTTATTGGTAGGCCATTTTCATGTTATGTTCAAAAAGTAACCTCCTTCAACAAGTGTTAGTTTACGATACAAAATTTCAACTGTTAATCATACTGTTCTTTAGCAAATGATAACTATGGTAAATACATAAAATAACTTATAGACAACAAACGATAAACCAAACAAGTCCTAAGCATTCTAGAGAAGTTAACGGAAAGAGGCGACAAAAAAACCGCTAGGCTTTGATCTAGCGGCCATCACATCTTGAATTCAAGAAGTGAAGGGTCAAACCTCACGATCAACGAAATTGGTAAAAATGACCATATTTCTCAAAAAAAAACATAGAAAATCTAACTATAAAATTGCCAAAACAATGTAAGCCGATGATTGCAAACAAACATTTTGAACAATGAAAATGACTTTGGTTATCCTACAGGTTTTAATCTGAAACCTCACAAGCTAAATAATACTGCCAGTGCATCATACTAGTTAATGTCAAAACAAACTACCAAAAAAACCCACTCTCAAACAATAGCATTGGCAGCACTAGCAATTCTTGGCCATAAATCAGCACACTCTTTTCCAATAGGGCCGGTAATGGCAGAACCTGTAACAACAAAAACAACGCATTATTGGTAATCCAAACACGAAACTAAAACCCTCTATAAAATTGTCATAGAACTGATTGTCTGGTAGACTGATATAATGTCTGATTGTGTTGACTGATAATGAATTCCAATCAGTGACCAACTCCCAAAAATCATACGAAAATTTGAGCAGAAGATAACAACCCATGTAAATTCCAGACAGAAATAGCAAAACTAGCTTATAATTATTTGGTTTTAACGCATAATGTTGCATTATGATAATATGATCGAGAAAATAAATGCAATACCTTTCATCTCCCCCTTGGGATTGACAATGACACCAGCATTATCTGCAAAAGGAATCAGCAACTTTCAGAAACTCAAAAGTTTCCCTTTGACAGAACGAGAGGGGGAAAAAAACACACAATGCTTAATTGAAAGTTCATAGGAAGTTAGGAACATGACAGAAACCAAGAATGATTAAGCATTAACATTTTTAAGAAATATGACATTGAAACTTTGCGAGGCACCGCATAGAAAAATTACCAGGAGAAAGGTAGCACAATTTCAAATAAGCAAATCAAGCTGTTCAAAACTGGCATCTATTTAGTTTATGTTTTTAATGGCATGTGGTTAACATATTAAATGGCATTCATTGAGTAAAACAAGCAACTTATCCAAAAATGTGGAATTTCAAATCAAACAAGTAATGAGGTAGCGACCTATGCAAGCTTCGCAACATCGAAACATAGAGCACAAAAGCAGAAACTAAATCAGCACAATTGACTACTAGTATTCAGAAATCATTACACAAAACAATGAAATTTAATCCGAAAGAGAAGCAAACCTTCAAAATACATGAAAACGCCATCCTTTCGACGCCATGGTTTGCGCTGCCGGACAATGACAGCTGGCATGACCTTCTTCCTAAGATCCGGCTTCCCTTTCTTCACGGTAGCCATCACCATGTCACCAACGCAAGCGGACGGCAAGCGGTTGAGCCGTCCCTTGATTCCTTTCACCGAAATGATGTACAAATTCTTCGCTCCGGTGTTGTCAGCGCAGTTCACAGTTGCCGCAACCGGTAGACCCAGAGACATCCGAAACTTGTTGCCGGCGGATCCGCCCCTCCCTAAATCATCATAACAAAATCAAACAAAAAGAAAGAAAACTACAGGATAATTAAGGCAAATGTAGCCAGATGAAAGCTTTAACTGACCTCGCTTCGACATTTCCGATCGCCGCCGTGTGCCTCCTATTGAGATAGCCTGAGGAAGCAAGCTCCGTTTTTATTTATACTTGTGCTGCCTCATCGCAGTAGGGTTTGGACCTGATGGAGTTTTACGGCGTCGTATATGCGTAGAAAGGTTAAATTACAAATAAGCCTTTAAACTTCTCTATGATGGTTGTTCCCACGTTTGTGAACTAAACCTGCTACCGATCAAGTTTAGTCTTACTCCAAAGGACCGGGTATAAAAGATTCGATCCTAGTATGTCTGTTATGTTATGTGTTCAAAAAAAATATTATAATTGAAAAGTAAAAATATAAATTCATTTTTAGGACACATTACAGGCATGCAACGATTTAATACTCTGGACCTGGTCCTTAATATAAGTTCCCTCGTGAGAATTAGAAATGACTAGTCAAGAAGGCTTCAAAATTTCTTCCAATTAAAAAGAAACGTGTTGAATGGGCCAATTCAATCTACTTGTTAAGGTCATGCTTGGATTTGGACCTTAATTCTCGAGTTCAATCCAGTTCGAATATGAATTAAGAATTTGGAAATATAAGCAAATCCCTTGTTTAGGTAAAATATTTTTGTTTTTGCCATAGTAACAAAATATTTTTACTTTCCTCTTTTATTAAGTTTTTATTTTTTTCTTTTACATTCCATATGTTTTTTCATGACTTAAGTATAATAATTCTCAGATCATACTCAATTTCGCAGCAAAACCAATTTTATGAAAACATTATACTTGGTATAGTAGTTGTTATACCTAGTATAAAAGCGGTTATACCTAGTATACAAGTTATTATACCTGGTATACAAGCTATTACATTCTTATAAATGAAGATATACATAATTTTACACCCAAAATCATATTATGAATGTTTTATACTCGATAAAAAAAACTATTAATATACCAAGCATATTGACTATTATATCAGGTTTATTACAACAAATCTGACAATCTTATAGTATGTATAATAATTCTTATATCATACTTGTTTTCACAACAAAATCCATTTTATAAAGGCATTATACCTGGTATAATACTTGATACATTTGGTATACGAGATGTTATACTTGGTATACGAACTATTTTATCTGGTATAAAATTTGAATTTTTCTAAATTAAACTTTATATCAAACTCAATTTTGCAGCAAAAATTCTTGTATGAAAGCATTGTACCTGGTATACGAGCTATTATACCTGGTATACGAGCTATTATAACATATATACAATTTTTTGTTACAATCTTATGATCTTTCTAAATTTGATGAAATCATAACCTCAATTTTCAACATCAACCATCCATCTAACTATTCAAACAAAAAAAGTAATATTCTCCACCACTATGAAATTGCCACAATTCTAGCCTTCTGATTGTTGATAATTATTAGTGAGGTAGCCATTGACACATACTGGAACTTTCTTATCAATTTTCTTCTTGGCAACAATAGGTACAGAGTTGTTTTTTTCATTTTTGGTAGCGGAAGTCACGACATGAGAGCTGTCATAGGTCTCTTTGCTACCAAACCATTAAGCACATCTTTCCAAAACATTTTGTTTGCAGATTCCACCCAAAATCAAGCCTCATGACCCTCATTAATCATTTCACTATAAGAAAGCATATTATATGTCAATAAATAAGTTGTATTCACTCTGTTATTAACTAATCCATTTATTTAATTGAAGCAAACTCACGTTTTGAAGCATTTTCATTATACAAAAGTCCAACACACTTTTGCAGCAATTCTAGATTTTGAAGTTTATAATATACCAAACTTAAAATGAGCAAAATATTATCTTAAAAAGCTGCACAACTTCAGCTGACGTAAGTAATTAACCCTGAGAATTCTCATAAGCGTAAAACATAATAAGCAAATCGAAAAGCAAAGCTGAACAATCAAAGAAAAAACTGAAATCTCTAGTTTCTGTTTTTCTCGATCATCTACTGATTAGATAAATGAAACACATGCAATTAAAAAAATGTAATGTTGAAATTAAAAAATATCTCAGTTAGTCACATAATTAAGGAAAATTCATAAAATTACTTAGCCAATCAACACCTAAGTAAGAATTCAACATTCAAACAGACTCAAATTGATTTTCTAAGCACGAAGTGAAGCATATGCAAACAATAATTCAATAGAAATCATACCTAATCCTCGACTTGCAAATTAATATGAACAAATTTGCAGGTTTTTAATCCTTTTCAGGATCGACGCCGATTGCATGACATCTGTAAGGAGAAGCGGAACGGTGACTAGAGGAGAAGTGATTGCGAAAAGAGGAGGGACGACAGAGATTATAGGAGCAAGACAATGGTAAAAGGAGGAACAACACAGCAAAATCTAGAGAAAGATTGACTCATCAATTTGTTCTCGATTACAGTTTGATTCAGTAGATGGTCCAAAATCCCGACACTAGGATTACCGGTGACGAGATTCTCAACGATCCATGGTTCAACAAAGATTGTAGAGAAAAAAATTTCAAACAATGGATTTCGAATTCAAGGTGCAAGAAGAAATATGATGATGGCAGGCTGTTTGATTCAACAGATATTGAATCTTTTTTTCCAGAGTTATGGATTGTAAAATTAAAATCTTAGATTCGCATGAATAGAAGAGGAAAAGTTAAGATTTTTTACTTTTAGAAAATGGGTCATGACATGACCCATAATATATTTGCTCCTTTTCATTTTAAATCAATAAAATGCCCTTAAGAATTATCTTTTTTAAAAAAAATTAAAAGATTATGACTTGTAAACAGATGAATAATTTTTAGAACAATTGTTTTCCACGTCCAAACTACTTTTTTAAACTAAAAATAGATGAATTGTGCCTTTAGCTTGTGATATTAACTTAATATCATAATTAGTTAATTTAAATATTATATATATATATATATATATATATATATATATATATATATATATATATTCGAATAAAACTAAGTTCGAGCCATTATATTATATTTATCTTCATGATTTTATATAATTAAACAGTCCAAGACAGTTAAAATGTAAAATGTCACCAAGGTTAAGAAACGTGTTACCAAAGACCAAGAAAAGTAATACCAAAACCCAAAAAAACTTACATGATTTTAATATCAACGTATAAAAATTAATGTATAAAAATTTATATGTTAATTAAATTTATTATTCTAATTAATTAATAAATACTAAAATTTTATAAATATTAATCCATCTAGACCTCAAGTCATCCCCGCGTAGGTTTTCAAAGGCTCTGACCGCCTAGCGCCTATTGAAAAACTAGGTTGGAGTCGTCCTCAAACCAAATTACCAATTTAACGAGTGGTTCAAAATGCCCTTAGCACCATTTGAATCAATATATCTAAGAAATTTTGTGTTGACAAAAGGCAACATGCTTCCAAAGCTGCTACTAAATTGAAAACTAAAACAACCAAACTCTGATACGAATCCATCATTCTGTGAAACGAGACCTATAAATATGCAAAAAGTACCAACATCTAAAATTTCGAAAAGAGAAAAAAGGTCCAGCCAGAAATGTGTCTAAGAAGCTTCAAGATGAAAAAAGCATGCCAAGATATACGAATCGGGCGGTTTTGCGGCACAAAAAATTATTGATTAGCGCATTGCTCTACAAAGTTAACCTTATGGATACCAGTTGATAGCCCAAAGAACCATCAGCATTATCAACTTTAACAGCTTCTGCGTAAGCAAAAAAAATTGCATCCAAGTCCTCGTATATCATGTTATCTCGATAGAGACTTGGACCCTGCAAAGCGAAAGATATTTATGTTAAGTCTAAAAACATTATTTTAGGTCTCAGAACTAGCAAATTTTGCAGTATTTATCCTAGAGTTGCACAGATCAATAAAATAAAATTATTGTTTTTCAGAATTGTCCAATCATTAATAACCCTAGCAGAGTTTTAAGGTAGATGACTTACTACTTGAGCGTTTCATATTCCTGCAGAACTTGCTGCCACATAGACATCGGAATGCCTCAATGGGTTGATCATTGTCATCAAAGTCTATACCGTAATCCTGAAGATAGAACAAATATTCGGATAAAAAATAGAAATAAATCCCACCTAGGTTGCATCAACAAAAACACCAGCTAGTGACAGTTCAATATATGATCCATTAACATTTTAATCTCCAAAATAATTATGGAAGCAATTTCATCTATGATTCTACGTACACCTATTAGGATCATCTATGATTTCACAAGCGATTTCATCTACGATTCTATGTACACCAAAGAAAATGCATGCCATTCAAATTTTAACTCCAATGCAGAACACTTTTTATTAAATTTTATTGCACAAATTCAGACGAACATTGTCATTTCAGATCAGATGATAAAATGCAGCAGAAATACTCTTGCACATATATGAGAAGATATGGATATCCCATTTGTTGGACGACAAGTGATAAGCAGATTCTACTAAATAACATTTGTTAGTTGAAACCAGAGAATATTGTGTCAATTCATCCAACATTTCAGGCATAAACCAAACAAGCAGATTCAGACCTCCAAGAAAGTTAAGCTACAATACCTACCAAACATGAAAGTAGAAGTATAGGACATAATTTTAGCTGAGAGAATGATAATATTTTAAGGGACTGTAACATAGCAAAGACTAGTTCAAACTTATTTTGATCATTAAATAGTTGGAGAGCGCACTTGAGTGATTAAGATTAGTGCTATTGCTTACCCAAGTTAGCTCTTCCAAGGCATCAACATCCCGTGTTGTGAAGAAGGCAAGCTACATATAACAAACACACATTTATGTTATTACTGAGGACAAAACAAAGTTATTATTGATGGGAAGATAAAAAGAATGCAAGAAAAATGAACTCATACATGATAATAATGATTATCTGGAGTATCCATTTTAACAGGGATCTCAATCAAATTTGCATCAAGGCACCTAGCACAAGGACAATTTATCAGAAGTTATTGAAAAAAGCATCAAGAGAAGTTCTCTTCACTAAATAATAATGAAAGCTCCCCATTTTCCACCATGAACGAGCCATGCAAAGCGGCAGCAACCACATTCGAAACATGGGAAGCCAACTTAGAAAATCAAAAGGCACGAACCAGAACAAGTTCTGCAACAACAAACTTAACAAAAATTACCTATGGTTGATAAACCTAGCCACATTTCCATAGAAAGTTGCATCCAAACAAAGAGCTTCTTCATCCTTCAGAGTTTTTTTCAGGAACCAAAATGCATCCAAAATAACAGGATGGGCAAATCGATTGTTAGTGCCCCTGGTTCTTTGCATGCTTCTCTCATGGAACTCCTTGTTGGTTAGTATCTCTCCAACATATTCACAAATAAATGTTCCTCTTGGAAGCTTTTCTAGGGTTCTAAGACCCCATCTCTTTCCTTCAGGCGTAAAGAAAACCTGGAGTAAAGACAACCAGAAACTGAATAATCACATCAGAAGGACAAAAGCAGATTGAGTTCATGATATAATATAAGGACAAATCATAATTACCATAACAACAAGAAATATGAAAACATTCAGCAAGCAATTAAAGCAATAATCATGGGATTAAGTCCTGACCTGCAACTTGTGCCTTATGCCTCTCTGCACAACCCGATTACCACACTGCTTATGGCAAGCACATTTACTCCAGCATTCTTTAATATATTTCCTGTTCAAGTGACCTTTACAGGGTTCCAAGATCTCGTCATTTTTTGACCTTTCAAATGGGCAAGCTTTACAGTATGATAGGCATTGTTGCTGAGGATCGCGAGTCAAAGTGACACATTCATCTAAGAAATCTTCTCGAAGTAGACCATCAGATGTGTATGCAAACAGGTCTTCAGTCTCGCTAGCAGCACAAACACATAATGCAGTTGAGGACAAACAATCACCAACGCAACTAGAACAGCAATTTTCAGCCTTAAATTCAGAGAGCGAAAACTTCACATCTGCATTCTGAAAAATCAGGTTTCCGGGTATGTAGTTAAAAGATGGAGGGCACTGATTATTTATCTCATTCAGCCAAGCTATTTGAATATTTTCTTCTCCCTTAGTCAAGTCGTTAAAGTCATGAAGAGATCCCAGCTCTTCAGAAGTGAGTTGATGCTGTGGTACAACCGCCAAACTATGTGCATTGGGGTCAACAAGCTCCTTCACTCCATTACTTCGAACAGTACCATTAACTACAGGATGCATGTCTTCAATGAAGTGCTGCAGTTGCCTTGGTATCTTAAGTGCAGATGCAATTACAGAGTGATGGACATCTACAGAACCATTTGAATCAATAGATGGTGTTGTGTGCACTAAACTTTCCTGCGATTCATGAGATGAATCAGTTCCCAATTCCAAGAAGCATTCATACACATCTTTGAGCAATTACATGATAGAGAAGTTAAGATCAAAAATTTAATATGTGCGGAGAAATTTATCCTGCATTGCTCAAAGAAAGTTTCACCTCTCCAAGTGGCGTGCAGGCAATCTCCATTCTTGAACGAGAATCCTCTAAAACGGCTGTAACTTGAGATATGACCGGAAGATTGTCATCTTTATCTTCTTCTGCACCAAAATGAGATGCTGGAGGCTCCTGGTCATCTGGATTCCCTACTGAAGCTCTCCTTACAGAAGTGTTTTCTTTGTTCACTGAACCTGCAAAATTTGAAAAAAAGAACAATAAGGCCATGTGACTTTCAACTTGTAATCCATTCAGTAATGCACACACTTATAAATTTACACTGAATAAGTTCAGTTCAGCACATCTACTTATAAGTTGAAAAGGATAGCGCCTAAAACAGAATGATGAATACCAAAAAGACCATATATGCCTTGTTTTCAGTTACAACAAAATTTGCAAAGTTTGAAGATTACAAAGTGAATTTTCAACATCCACGAGTTTTACAGAATGCCAAAAGACCATGTATGCCTCATTTTCAATTCCAACCAAATAATAAAGTTCATTTACCTGGCATTATGACTGAGAGAGGAGCCATACAATGTGGTTCATCATCAGTATATGGCTCATCCTTCGGTATGATGAAAGGAAGACTATCAGGCACCTTTTGTTTGGGCACTGGAACAATGCCAGGATCAACTACAGATTCTTTGATACGCAGAGCTCCAGATGGTCTTTGAACAATAGGTCTCTTCTCTCGAGGGGAAAACTGAGGCAGCATAGGTTCTTTTCCCTTGTATGAATGCCGAACTTGTTGCCCTCTGGATTCAATTGGCGATGCTGGCTGCTTTCCCATGCTTTTACTGTGACTTTGGGACGAAATAGGCCCTGGTACATTTTCTTCCAATTTAGGTTTTTTTAATACAGTTGACGTGGCGTTGTCACCAAACGAAGAATGTTGCCCATCTTGGCTCCTTGGTCGTGATCGTTTTAGCGGCTGCTCAGGTTCATCATGCACCTCAGCTTCATTTCCAAAATCTTCACCGTGCTGGTCAAAAACAGACAATGGCCGAAGTTTGGAAGAGTAAGCATAAAATACATTATCTCTTGCATTCTAATTCATTTCTTTAAAAAGAAATAGATCACGCATGAATTTTTAAGTAAAAAAGAGAGTAAGAAAAACATCATCTAAAATAAGTAGAGGGAGGGAGGGCGAGATACAACCTTCGAATCATCGTCATCAAATATGGCATCTGCAAGAACCCTGTAATTTTCCGATTCAATGAGTTCCCAGTTCTTATCATATAGTCTTAGGAGTCTTTTCAAAACAAGCTTAACTTGAGTTTCGCTTATTCCAATAGCCTTCATTGCTCGAAAAGCCTCCCTTACTCTGGGATTCGGTGCCATTGTAAACTCTTCCAAAGAAGCTCTAACACATGAACAAAAAATACCAATCAATTTTCCATCATTCACAACAGAAGAGAATATAAACAATAGTAAGTCAGATTGCAAGTATAAAGCAAAATATACGTGAGCTGAATTTCCAATAAAACATGTGACACGCTTCCTTTTGTTAACTGTTTATCTTCATATAACATCTATTATCAGTTGGTTGCAATTCTGGGAAGTGAGGAACAACTAAAATTACATTACTCATACGTTTGCTTTGTACTAAAACATAACCAATGAGAGCAGATTAAACTAAAAAAAATTAAAATTTATTCTACCAATTAAAAAAAGGCCAATGTCAGGCGCTTCTCCTGTACATTGTAAAGCCATGGGATAAGGCAAAAGCATTCTCCAAACTAACTAAGAAAGGTTAAAAGAACATACTCACGCAGCCAAACTAAGCCACTGCTAAACAGAAGCTCACTAGCTAACAGCATGCAGGGCCATTTTCAAAATCCTTAATACTCTCGCAAGCCGCAACTAAAGGAAGCATAATACGGGGAAACAAGAAAAACGAAAGAAACCTCGAACCAGAATGAACCAAACGGGCGATAATACTCAATGCAGATGATCATTCAAGAAGGGGAGAAAACCCTAAAAAATGAAATCAGATGCTAAATGCAAACGTAAGAAAACAGAAAACAGCTTACAAAGGTGACGAAAGAGGCGAGAATAGAATGATCGGAGAGAGGAGACAAAGGGGTTTTAGAAAACAGGCTTACCAGTAGAAGGGAGTGACTGTTTTGGGAGAAAGCGCCACTGCAAATAACAAAGACGGTGAATTCTGAAAATTGAAATACTAGAGAGACATGGTGTATAATCACAGATATCAGTGCGAAATTGTCGATTTTATTGTGGTTTTGATTTACCATTTTTAGTATATTCTTGAGAATTTATTTTATTTTTTTATTATTTTTATATTTTGATTTTACATTTTTACGTTTTTATATTTTGATTTTACATTTTCATGTTCTGTATATATACATGTTATATATTTATTATATGTAAATGTGATGTATTTCTTTTATATGCCTGTTCTATAAATTTATTATATACATGTTATATGCTTGTTATATACATGGTTTAAAGCATCTGTTATGTTCACCTAAACTGTTTTAACATATCTGTTATATACTTGATATTATATGTCTCGAACGTAAAAAAGAAAATTTGAAACAGTTTTTACATAATAATGTAAAATTGAAATTTGAGGAAGATTTTTTTGTAACTTGATAAAAGTTTAATGAAATTTATATATTGTATCGTAGACATTTACCTAAAAACACCAGTATTCTTTTGAGAATTTGGTCCTTATTTTATTTGTGTAAAAAACAAAGGTCCAAAAAAATGTAATAAATGCGTAGCACTTATACTAAATAAGTATTGATTATGTAGAATATTTCGAAATGGTAATAAATTGCATACGGAACTCATGTTAGATGGACAAACAAGTTGTATCTTAGAGTTAAATTAGCCATTTGCATACCAAAATGTTTCTTTGCAGTAAGATTTTGGTCCCGTTATCTTCAAATTCTGAAAGCTGAACTGAACTGAACTTATTTTAGTGTAAATTTATAACTACACATAGCTGAACTTAACGAAACTTAACTGAACTGAATTGTAGTTAAAGAGAATATACCTTTATCTCCTAGTGATCAAATAACATTACATGATGTAGAGATATATGGTACGTTTAGCCAACATTTTTTTAACATATTTCTGGCTGTATGCTTTTACAATTTAGGCCTTCTATAATTCAACTTCTGAAAAAAGAGTTGAACTGAACTTAACAGAACTTATTTCAGTGTAAATTTATAATTACACATAGTTAAATTTAACTTAACTGAACTTAACTAAATTGTAACTTAACCGAACTTAATTGAATTGTAGTTAAAGAAAACATGAGTACAGTTAGTATTTTTTTTATTACTTTTGTTTGTCAAATTTTCTATTTTTTCATTCATTGTGTTTTTTTCTTTTTAGTTTTCTTATCAAATTGAATTTATCTTACAAAACTCTTAGGCCTTGTTTGGAATAAATTATAGAAATGAATTCTTTTACTTGAAAATAATAAATGAAAGAATTGAAAATGAATTTCTTGTTTTATGCTTTGAATAAAATATTTAAACAATTCATGTGTAAATTATCTCTAAAATGCCCTTATTATTATGATGATTTACATAGTCGATCAAATAACTAAAATTATAACATTTTATTTGTAATCAATCAAATCATCACAACACTTATCTTGAAAATCATCCTCGCAATTTCAAACATTAATTGATAAAATTGAAAAAAATAAAAGAATTACTATTGATAATGAGATGCTCATCATCAATGTCCATGTAAACTTAAATTTTACCATAAATAGATAATTATCTATTCTAATCCATGATTCCATCTTTTTCGGTAGCTAAAAAAGGTTAATTAATAAATTATTTAAAAAGTAAATTATTGTGTTACACATTGTGTATCTTTATAGTATATGAATGATATGATTGTCATCTAAATACTCTAACAAAAATTTAAAAATTTGATTTCCAAATCCTAATACCAATTTTGATGGGATTTCATAAATATTACATGAATTTTCAATTTATGAATTTAAATTCCAAATTTTGGATTCACAATCATTTGCATGTGAATTCCTAAAAAATATTGGAATTCATTTATACTCATGTGAATTAGAGTTAGACCTGGGCACGAACCCGTTGACCCGCGGAACCCGTCCATGCCCGCTCTTCATGGGATGGGCTTGGATAAGGTAATTGGTGATTAGGCCCGAAGCGGCCCGAGTAAAATATATGCCGGGCTTGGTTTTAATAATAAAACCCAAGCCCGGCCCGTCCGGCCCGAAATAATAATTATTATGTTAAAAATATATATTTATTATATACATTTAAAGTAAAAAAATTATATG
>CATIWQ010008545.1:0-15721 GCA_949673415.1 Euphorbia schlechtendalii
CCACCGTACCATTTTGCATGATGTTCAACTCCCAAAGATCCCCAAATATACATTTTAAGGGCTGATTTCCAGCCCAAGAATCAAGCCAAAACCGAGCCACTTCACCGTTACCTAGCTGCACCCGTAAGTTCGAGACAAAAATTCCCAAAAAACATTGTTACGGAAACAACATGATATTACATTTCGCCAAATTGGGGAGAGTCGTGAATTGTCTAATTCAATTAAGTCCCATCATGAGTTAATACCATGTCTTCGTGCACACATAACAACCCATAAAGATTCATCATTCAAACTACGAAGGCGCCACAACCATTTGAGTAAAAGACTACAATTAACAAGCTTAAAATCGAGAATATATAATCCGCCCAAGCGTTTCGGTAAGTTAACTGGTATCTAACTGGTATGAAGAACAAGTTGTGTTAAATTAATCTTGAAAAGTGATGAAAATGCATTAGAAAGTTATCTAAACATTTAAGATAATTAATTACACCTAATCAACTGATTTAAGTTCAGGAATACTTTGAAGAGCAGGCTTCTCAAGACCAATGAGAGTGATACAAATCAAATTAGTATATGAATTTACAATTGCATAATTGCATTTATACAGTCTAATGAAATCCTCACATCAATTACAACACAAAAATTGCATAAAACTTCTGCAAATTAACAACAAAAACAAACACAGAGATAAAACGAAAAAGAGACAAAACGAAATCTATCAGCAACAACAGCATTTCAACTCCATGGATTTTCATTCTCAATTGAAAAAAAAAAACTGGTCGAAAGTTAGAAAATTGGAATTGTGCAGAGAATTTAAGAATTGCAGAGAACAGAAACTTGAAGAAAGAAACTTCAATCTAGAGAAAATCAAGGATAATCGAAACAAGGAAGAGAGATTTTGATGGAGATAAACGCGTGATGCAAAAAGAGGGAGCAGTTGAAGCTTGATTAAACAGTGTATATATAGAACGTATAGAGTGAAAACTGAAACTTAAAATTAATTATACAATGCAAATTGTAGGAATGTATTTTTTGTAAATAAGTTTTAAAAACCCTATAGTTTTTACAATTTCCCTAAAAAAAGCCCTTAAAATTTACATTAAAATATATATTTCAGTTTAGTCTCATTAACTTGCAAATAAGTTGAAAATAGCAGAGCCTAAATGTCCTAATAATATGGGAAAAAGTAACAACAATCGGAATCGTGAAAAAGAAGAGAATAGAAATACTTCTAAGAGGAAAAAAGAACTTTTTTTCAATTTATGCGTGGCATTCCTTACAACTCAATAGCAATTACCATAACAGAAATCTAACAGGAAGAATATTTTCCAAACATCATTACTCTCTAGGGCCATTACTACCCAGTACAATACCAACAAATGATTAAATATTATTCCAGTATTTCGATTTTTTTTATTCTCACATGCTCATTTTCTAGTTTACTATTCGTCGGTGCTCCACTTTCTGTCCAAAATCCCAATCATTTCTGAATTTTCCAGAGAGTACGTAATTACTATGCAGCGCAGAAAGAGCTTAAATCAATTAGTTAATGCTAAATTCTGTCAAGGACGCCAATTCAAATATCAGTTAACAAAACTAAACTCTACTTCTCATCAAATATCAAAAGGCGGGAACAGCCTGATTCAAGATTCGTCATCTAAAAGGTCTCATATACAGTGCAGAGTAGTTATCTCACTCCAACAGAGGCCATCTAACCAAATCACATTTCGAGATCAGTCCCCACTTTAAACCCAAAAAATTACTTGGTTCATGTAGGTGAGAATGGATCATAAATTTGACCACCTCCAGGACCGGAATTCGAAGCAAACAAATGATTTGTGCTTGGTTGTTGATTATGTGCAAACATATTGGCTGATGGAGCTATTCGTGGCAGAGAATGTAAAGGCCCTGACAAATCAGGACGGTGAAGGGGGGCGGCATTGAAGTTCCTGATTGGAGGCAGAACAGCTGGGCTTAAGTTCGGAAATGCCGAATGAAGTGTTGTCCCGACAAAGGGGGCAATAGATGGTCTATGGCCCTGATTTTGACCCGTTTGATTAACACCCTGTTGCCTAGGAAACAAGTGCACAGCAGGTGAGGGCAGCATTGGACCGGGACCACCCAACCTGAACGGCGGTCTCAAAGAAGCAACATCCTGAACAACTGGCCTAGGATTGGGAGGTGGGTTTTGCAAGGGTTGATGAGCCCTAAAAGTAAAGTCTCCCAAACCCGAATGTGGCGGCTTGGAAGCTGTGTTTCCATGAAACAGTCCTCTAACTCCAGTTGGTTGTTGTGATGCAGCAGTCATAAGTGGAGCATTTGATATACTATTTATCGGGACTATAAGAGGAGAAGAACCCGGTTGATGGGCTGGAACAGGATGATTCATTGGAACATTGATAGTTGATGAGCCAGTTGAAAATGGAACTGCATTAACCGGTTGCTGAGGCCCAAAGGGCACACCTGGCCCAGGAAGGGGCAATGTTGGCCTTAACAATTGGGGTTGGCTGGCAATTATTGGAAGTGGAATGTGAAAATTTCTTGGTGGGTTTGGATATGATGGAACTTGTGTTTGCATTTGTGGCAGAACAAATGATGTACTACAGGAAAGTGTTGAAGTAAACCCAGCTGATGAAATCGGTTGAGACCCATAAAATGAAGGATTCAGCTGTGAAGGCAGGGAATTATTATGAATTGAAGGTGAATTCTGTGATAGATTGAAACCAAGAGAATGATGCTTCCCTGAAGCTTGAGAAGAGTATCCTTGAAATTGAAATTCACATTGTTGGGGAGTTTGTGCTGGTTGAAACATTCCTTGTTCACCACATGGATTACTTTGATTAATTGCATTTTGGTTATTGCCAGCAGCTAAATTTTCCTACATAGCAGCACCTTATCAATGGGCATAATTGTGAGCAGTGATATTAGACAACATAGAAATAATGGCAAAACAACCTTTTCAGGCACAGTGGCATAACAAGATTATCTATTACATTGGGTAACAAAATAAATACCACAAGAACTATTTAGATAATGTTGACACTACAGGGACCTACAACTAACAGGCAATTCAGCTATACCACACCACGAGGCCCAAAAGTAACTGAGAATTTCCAGTGGATCTCTAAAAGTCCATATAATCAAATAAATTTCATTGATCTGCAAAATATTTAAAGCTCACCGATACTGAGGTAACTAGCAATTCAATGAGAGCAACTGCCCCATCAACTTTTTCAAATGTGTCAGCTGATACATGAACACTCAACTCCTCGTAAGCAGCATGGGTCTCATTCACATTTGATGCAGAAATTTCAACCTGAGGAAAGAATATAACAGATCACTTGACTAATATCTAATAGTTAAAGAAATTGTAAGCCGGTTTCTAGAAAATTATCCCGACATTAAAATCGAAGGAATAATTTTTTCACAAAAATTCTTAAAATAGAAAGTTGGAAACAAGTGTCATCATTAATATTTTACTCCGATGCAGAAAGTGATTGATGAGTTCAACTACCAAAAACATCAGGTATATATATATATATATATGGGAAATACAAATCAATACCCTTTTTGGGTAAAATATTTTTCCTTAAGAAAGGAATAATACTTTTACTTTTCCTGAGTATGTTATTTTGTCTTTATTCTTTTACCATAGCTGTTTTATTCTTATTCAGATAGATTTTCTCTCTCTCTCTCTCTCTCTCCAGTCTTCTTCTTCTTAATATTCTTCTTCTTCAAAATCAAGATGTTTGTGAATTGAATTCTCATCAAATCACAACTTCTTGCTGCGATTTTATCTCATTCCGATTTCATCATCAAATTACGATCTAGATCCAAATCTGTTGCTGCGTTTTTTTCATTCCGGTCTCTTCATTAGTTTTCCGACTTGTGTTACTGCCTCTTTTCATTCCTTCGATTTGTTCCAATGTGTTTTATCTGTACTCCAGTTTGCTTTTTTCTTCGATTTGATTTTCCGACTAGAAATTTATTTCAGTTTCCTTTGTTTTTCTTGTGATTTTGTTCCGATCTGGTTTTTTACTGTGACTTGTTTCATTCTCTGCTCTTTTTTTTTATTTGTGTAGATCGTAATTTGTGCTTTTCAGATTTATTTAATTTGTTTCAGTTTTCCGATGAGTTTAGTTTCAGTTTTGATGCGTTTTCACGATTTGTTTCAATTTTTATTCCTTTTCCGATGAGTTTAGTTTTCCTCCGGCGAGTTTAGGTTTGAACGATGTTTTGTTTTCTGTATTTTTAACCAGCCTTTTTTTATGCAAGATGTTTACTGTTTCGGTACATTATAATGGAATTCGGACATATGATTTCAAGTTTCTCAAGTATGAAGATCATGGTGTGATTGTTGATAATTTTGTTAGTTTTTATGTCTTTTCCGATTTCTATTAGAATTTAGTTTCACATCATGTCATTATACCTGGTATAATGACCATTATACCAGGTATAATAACCAGTACAATGAGTAATATAAAAATGTATACACATTATTGGAGATAAAGAAAGTATTAAGATTAAGTTTCAAGTTTTGCATTTGAATAGTATATGATCATTATATACATTGAGTGTCATATTTCACATTAGAATCCAATTTTCAGATCATGCAATTATACCTGATATAATGCAAACTAATTTTATCAAAAAATAATTGAAAAATAAAAAAAATATTAAGATCAGCTTGAGATATCGCATTTGAATAGATTTAGTTATTATACCAGGTATAACAAAGAATTTCAGAAAAACATTCAAATCATTAAAGATAATGAGATTTTTAAGATCTGGTTTCAAATTTCATATTCGAACAATGTAATAAACATTGTACCTGGTACAATATCTGTTATACCAGGTATAATAACTGTTATACTTGATATAATAAATATTATACCCGAAATCGGTGGTTAATTTTATATTCACGTATTTTGAAAAACCAAAACTTAAATTCACGTTTTTTGAAAAATCAAAACTTAAAATGTGAGATTTGTAAAATTACACCATAACATGATCTAAAATTATTGACTTTTTCCAGTATATATATGTATATATATATATGTACATATATATATGTGCGCGCGCCCACACACCCACACACACACACCCCCCCACACACATATATATATATGTATATTTCAGAACCTTCTTTAGAATGATAAATTTTATTTATCCGATTACTGGTTTTACCAGTGTTTTCTAATTTCATATCCTGAAATAAAGATTGTAAATTTTCAATTTCATATCCTGAAATAAAGATTGTAAAATTTCAATTTCATAGTAATCCATTTTAGAGTTTTCCGTACCTATTTCATAACTATTATCTGTTTCATCGATTTCTTTTGTTAAAGGAGCAATTTGCTTTTCCTTTCTGTCAACGGAAGCTCAGCAAGTATTTTAGTAATTTCTTTTATCAATTTACCTTGTGTATTATCAAATTGGAAGTTTAACTTCTGACTAGAGGTAGGTTTTATTATTACCTTATCCTCTCCTTCTTTTAGAGTAGGTTTATGAATCATATTTTTAATATGAGTAAGCTGTTCTCCTATGGTATGGAGACTAAAATTAGTGAAATTAGATTGTTTTACTACAGCATCTGATCCTGCAATAAAAGAGCTAATTTCTACTGTAACCCATATATATATATATATATATATATATATATATATTACGAAGTGGCAGGTAGAGGAATTTTATTAGATGTTAATATTATTATTATTATTACTATAAATGATGCGTGATAACAACCTATCTCACGGCCCACAGCCCATGAGGCCCACGCGAAGCCCATGAGGCTTGATCACCAGAAATAACTCCCGCGGTTATGGCAGGATTAGTGCACGAGGGCGGTTACAGCACTATGAGAGCGGTTGGCGCGTAATGGTAGCGGTTACCGCGTACATTCTTGACATGATCAGAACAATTATGCCATGATCTGGAACAACTATAAATACTAGTTCTTCGAGAGTTGCTCGGGTACGTAATCCTAATTCTCAGAACTTATTTAACAATTACACTCACCCTTGTACTAACTTGAGCGTACCGAGCCTATCTAACTTGTGTTTGTGGTTGCAGGAAGACATATCTTCAATTACCAAGTCACTTCGGGTCACATAACATCATTGGTGCGGTGAGCATGGACAGATCAAATTTCCAGATGCATCCTAGTTCATCACAACAAGGAGGATCAGAATAGAATGGAAAACGCCTCCATAGAAACTGGCGAATACACCCCGCCTCGGGATGTAAGGGGGAACATCATAACGCATATCCCAATCTCAGAAGAGATGGAGAAAGACTTAGAAGCCTGGCTCCAACCTACTACCACCCCAAAGGAGCAAGCCTTGGCCAAATATACCAAAGCAACTGATGTACACTATGACTACGGTGCAAGATACTGTGAACGAAGAAAAAGGGGCCCGTGAAGCTAGCGAAAGAAGACTCATGGCATTGGAGTCTGCGCTACAGAGCAGAAATCCCAATGGGTATAAGTGACGCCTGGTATATAGCAGGTCGGAAACCGAAGCCCCTCGAGCAATCAAAAAGGCTACGGAGCAGAGGAGCGAAGAGAGATCGGAGAGGAGACAGGAGAAGTCCTGTAGCCTCGTTAGATCCCGCCGCCCGGGAAAGGAGCCGGCCTCAAAGGGATGGAGCGAGGGCAAGCTTCAGAACCCGGTGGGATATCGCGAGTGGGAGAGTCAAGGCTCTTCAGAGGAGGAATGGATCTCCCGGTCCAAGACTCTAATATCGTGATCTCGAAACAGAAGACCCCCTTTCCATAGGGATATGGGGATTGGTTGGGTTGAAAAAGCCCTGATCGTATTGTTTCAAAGAGTCGGGGGAAAGATCCGGCCCCACCCAAGGAGAGTATTACAAGGTCGCCCAGGAGACCGTTAGAAAGGAGGAGATGTAGGCTGCGATGAATCAGCAAAAGCTAGAGATGAGGATCTCAAAGCATGCATGACTAAGGTCAGGGTAGACCTGGTGTTACCAGAGATCGAAAATGCAGAATCCCCATTCTCCAAGGAAATTCAACAGGCGCCGTTCGACCCAAAGTTCAAATACCCTAAACTACGTATGTATAACGGAGAGGGTGACCCGGCCAATCACAAAGAATTTTCGCCGATCCCTAATTTCTACGGTGGCCACAGACTCCATGAAATGCAAGTTGTTCCTGGCAACGCTAGATGGACCAGCAAATTACTGGTTTGAAGGGCTCAAATCGAGGTCAATAACTTCTTTCAGACAAATGGCCCAGGACTTCATCTTGTACTTCATAACCTCGATCCCGCCCCAAAAGAAGGTGCAAGGCTTGCAGTTATGTAGACAAAACAAGGGGGAGAGCTTACCCTCATTCCTGGAGAGGTTCAACAAGTTGACGCTGGAAATTAGAGGATGCCACTTGGAGGTGGCCAACTACCGATGCCTCGACCTGTCAAAGGAACTATTAATCAAGAGGCCGAGGTCACCGACTCTAATGATGCAAGAGGTTTGAAAGTGGATAGTATGGGAAAATCACCAGAAGCAGAGAATCGAGCAGAGGAAATGTGAGCCCAAGTAGGTAGAGTGGGGTCGGACCATCCCGCGTGGGGATTTCAGGAGAAAGGAGGTAAATAGGGAGTTTATACCGCTAGGAGCTAGTATGAAAGAAGTGCTTTACTAGGTCGAGCAAAGCGGCCAAAATATCGAATACCCTCCAAAGTTGTGCCGACCCGGGAAACCAGGGACCTACTAAGACTTTCGTAAGTCAAAGGGCCACGACACAGAGTGTAGACATTTGGCCATAGAACTCAATAAGGCGGCGACAGGGGAGCTAAACTGGTTCGTGACATATATCCCAAGTTGAGACCATAATCAAAAGCGGCCAGATCGCCCTCAAGAGTGGTCAAGGGAAAGGATACCAGAAGAAAGACCTCGCTATGAGCAGCAGGAGAGGTAGAAATGCTCCATCAGCTCCCAAAGGGGTGATTCATTTGATTGCAAGTAGACTTGTTCGCGGGTCGGGCTACCTGCCTGGCTCGGCCTAAGCCTGCTTCAATGGGCCGGGCTTGGATACTCATTTTTTGAAAAAGCCCAGCCCAATGGGCCGGGCTTGGATTTTATATAAATACCCAAGCCCGGCCCGAAGACCGAAATTCTAAAATACGGGCTTGGGTTAACGTTTTTTGTAAAAAACCCGTCAAGCCCGACTCGGCTCGCCCGACAAACAGGTCTAATCGCAAGAGATCCCGTGATGGTGAAGCGCAGAAGAGGTGAAGACCGGAGTTACGCTTTCACCGACCCCAGTACGAGTTTCTCTTTTACACACATGAGAAAACCCCTCCCGCATTCGAATGCATTAGTCGTCAGCATCAACATTGATGACTATCTTGTGAAGAGGGTGCCAGTGGACACTAGGAGCTCGGTCAACTTGATGACCTCGGCCACATTCAAAGCCTTGCAGAAAAGCCCCAACAAATTGAAGATCGATCAGGGACCGGTTATTGG
This sequence comes from Euphorbia schlechtendalii, assembly GCA_949673415.1. Taxonomy (NCBI): domain Eukaryota; kingdom Viridiplantae; phylum Streptophyta; class Magnoliopsida; order Malpighiales; family Euphorbiaceae; genus Euphorbia; species Euphorbia schlechtendalii. Next base: position 8,485 of record CATIWQ010008545.1, read on the forward strand.
ATTGGCCGGCCAATCAATCACCGTGGCGGGTTCTGTCATAGTAACCTTAATAATGGGGGATTCATACCCCCGGTGGAAGAGCTGAGTGGAATTCTTAGTCGTCAACATGCCATTTGCTTACAACTTGATCATAAGAAGGTTGACCAATTCAAACTCAAAGGCAGTAATATCGCTGAGATACTTGGTCATGCTTATCCCGTGCCATAGAGGATTGGTTATGGTCCATGGAAGTCAGCCAGTGGCAAGGAAAACATACATGACGTCTTTAAGATCCAATCCACCACTCAAGGTAACTGAAGAAAGGGAGAAGGCCGGCCGAGGCTTGGGACAAATTAGAAGCTTTGATCCTGGCACAGTGTAAGAAAGTCAAGATTGCAGACACCTTAGAAGGGGCCTAAGCAGCATCTTACCCGAATATTGACAGAAAATCTGCATTCTTTTTTGCCTAGCAGCCGAAAGATGTGACAGGTATCGACCTGATGCTCATGGAGCACGAGCTGAATATAAGCCCGGGATTTTAGCCTGGTAAGACAAAAGAGGAGGAACCATGGCTCGGAGAAATAGAAGGCCATAACCGAAGAAGTGTCCCGATTACTAAGGATCAGCCATATCCGGGAAGTACATTATCCTAAGAGGGTGGCCAACGTGGTGTTGGTAAAGAAACCGAGCGGGGACTTCCACGTGTGGATTTCACCGACCTTAATCAAGCATGCCCCAAGGTCTGTTTTCCGCTCCCCGACATTGATTTGCTAGTAGATTCCACGGCTGGCTTTGCCGCCTATTCTACCTTAGATGCCTAAGTAGGGTACAATCAAATCCCCATGGCTAAGGCTGATGTTGAAAAGACCTCGTTTATCACACACGAGGGTACCTATTGCTACAAGGTAATACCTTTCGGCCTCAAAAAAGCGGGGGTGACCTACCAACGGATGGTCACCAAGATATTTAGGGACATGATCAGGAAAACGATGAAGCTGTGCGTTGATGACATGATCATAAAAAGCCGGACCCTGGCCGAACTCCCAAAAGATGTGGAGATGGTTCTAAAGACCTTGAACCAGCACAACTTGAAGCTCAACCCGAAGAAATGCGCTTTTGGAGAAATTCTTGGGTTTCTTGGTATCTCAGCACGGCATCGAGACGAATCCCGATAAAATAAAGGCGATCTTAGACCTAAAGTCGCCTAGAAATTTAAACGTGGTGCAAAGGCTTAACGGGAAGATAAACGTGTTGGGGCGATTCATTTCATGCTCGGCTAAAAGATGCCTCCCATTCTACAAATCTCTGAAAGCTGACAAGAACTTTACTTGGAGTGAGGAATGTGAAAAGGCGTTCGAGGATCTAAAGGCCTTCCTCTCCTCCCCACCGCTCCTTAGCAGGCCAATGGACGGCGAAACCCTGTACCTTTACACGAGCACCGGGGCAGAAACGATGGGGGCAGTGCTGAACAAGGAAGAGGGATTAGAACAGTTTCCAATCTATTATGTGAGCAAGTTATTGAAGGGGTCCGAGCTAAGATACCCAAATCTTGAAAAGGCAGCGTAAGCGATCATCACCGCATCCCAGAGATTGCGGCATTATTTTCAAAGCCACCCCATAGTGGTCCGAACTAAACTGGGCTTGAAGAAGGTTTTGCAGAGGCCTGAAAGCTCGGGAAGGGTAGCCGAGTGGGAGTTGAAGCTGTCCCAGTTTGACGTACGTTTCGAGCCTAGAAAGGCCATGAAGGGGCAAGTTCTAGCGGATTTCATACAAGAAATACCGGAGACGGAAGCGGAAGTTCTACAGGGGATCACTTGGACAGTCTACGTAGATGGTAGCTCAGCCAATAGTTTAGGAAGGGTCGGAATACACATGACAGGCCCCAAAGGTGTCATTATCAACCAGGCCATCTGCCTGAGATTTCATATTACAAACAATGCCGCGGAATACGAAGCCTTTGTTGAGGCCTTGAGGATATTAGAAGCAATTGAGCCGGACCGGGTTAAAATCTGCAACGATTCTAAGTTAGTGGTCAATCAATTAGAGGGCGGATGCCGTCAAAGACGGAGCAATGAAATACGCCGAACTAGTAAAGGGCCTCATGGCCAAAATGAGGGGGAGGGGCTCTAAAGTGGAAGTTGAACACATCTCCAGAACCGAGAACGTCGAGGCAGACAGGTTGGCCAAGGCCGCGTCAGACCTTGCGGGATAAAAGCTGATCCCAGTAGTGATCCTAGAGCTAACAACTCCTAGCATCAACCAGCTCGAGATCCTTACAATTGAGAGCGACCCTCAAGAGCCGAAGTGGTACACTCCCATTTGGCATTACCATAAGGAGGGGGCATTACCAGAAGATGAGGCTGAGGCCCAAAAGGTTGTCTGCAAGTCATTCCAATGCGCCATAAGAGGGGGATGACCTATTCCAAAAGTCCATAAGCCACCCATGGAGGAAGTGCTTAGGGCGGAAAGATGTAGAGTACATGATAAAAGAAATGCATGAAGGAATCTGCGGGGGTCACGAGAAGAAATATGCCATAGTGAGGAAGGCGTAGCTTCAAGGATATTTTTGGCCGACCATGGAAGAGGACGCGAAAGAATACATCCAAAGGTGTTGAACCTGCCAGAGTTATGCTAAGAACATCCGGGCTTTCCCAAGTACAATGGCAGAGATCAGAATAGTGTGGCCATTCTCCACCTGGGGAGTAGACATAGTAGGACCCCTACCTAGGGCCCAATACCAGAAGAAGTTTATAATAGTAGCAGTGGATAATTTCTCGAAGTGGGTCGAAGCCGAGGTCGTCGCTACCATAACCCTGAACCAGGTAATCCAATTTTTCAATAAAAACATTATTACTAGGTATGAGATACCACACACAATCATCACTGACAATGGAACACAATTCAACTTTGAACCATTTAAGGCATATTGTAAGGGACTACATGTTAAGCTACGGTTCTCTTCTGTCTCATACCCACAATGCAACGGTATGACCAAGGTGACCAACAGAACCATTATCGATGGGGTCAAAACTCGTGTGCTAAAGCACGGATGCTCATGGGTGGATGAGCTAAACAATGTGTTATGGTTGTACCTGACTACCCCAATGACCGCCATAGGAGAAACTCCATTCCCACTCACCTACGGCACCGAAGCTATGGTCCCCGTAGACATTGGTACCCCCAGCAAGAGAGTGGCCAACTACGTAGGGCAAGCCACAAATGAAGACATGTTGCGAGAAAATTTGGACAACCTGGAAAGAAGAAGAGACCGAGCTTACATTAAGATGGCCGCCTACAAGCAGCGAGTGGCTCAAGCGTTCAACGAGTGAAGCCCCGAACCTTCCAAGTAGGGGAGTTGGTCTTGCGAATCATCGAGGCTTCCAAGGTTCGAATCAGCCAAGGTAAATTTGGCATTAACTGGGAGGGACCGTTCAAAGTCACCTAGAAAGTAAGTCAGAATACCTACAAGATCTAGGACATGGTAGGACGAACCCTACCAAGAACTTAGAATGTCGCGATCTTGCGAAAATTCTATCCCGGTGACTAAGGGCAATTTAGTTAGTTTAATTTTCCATGTTATTACTTGTATTAGTTTTCAAGCATTTCTGTATTTCCACTCAATCAATGAAAGATGTTCTCCTTTATTCATATTGTAGCATCCATGTCATTTAAGCACCATTAAATTAAGAGCACCATCGAGGCCCTAATAATGAAAGAGCGCCCCAAAGGCCCCAAATATAAATATAAGGCTTAAAGCCGAAGCAGAGTGCATGTATAGACCTCATTATAAAAGAGTGCCCCAGACGCCCCAAATATAAATATAAGGCTTAAAGCAGAAGCAGAGTGCTAGTATAACCCTAATTATGAAAGAGCGCCCCAGAGGCCCCAAATATAAGTATAAGGCTTAAAGCCGAAGCAGAGTGCTAGTATAGCCCTAATTATAAAAGAACGTCCCAGAGGCCCCAAATATAAATACCAGGTTTAAAACCCAAACAGAGTACTAATGTAGCCCTACTTATGAAAGAGCGCCCAGAGGCCCCAAATATGATAACAAGGCTAAAGGCCGAACTGGAAAGCTACTTAAGCCCTAGCAATCTAAGAAAGCCCCAAAAGCCCAATATAAAACTAAAGCCAAAGGCCGAGGTTGAATACTGATTGAGTCCCAACAATTTAACGGGATCAGGAGTGGAAAGCAATTATAGAGTTAGATGAGCCCAAGGGCCTGAGTCACGCGCTACTTACAAAATTAAAAGGACCAAACAAATCATAGTTAAGCAAACACAGGAAAAATTAAGATTTCATTGGATTAACAAAGGTACATATTACAAAAGGTTCGAAGTTATTTCATCTACATCTCCTAACTCTGAATACACCGAACTAGCCTCGGAGGCAACAGGATCAATTGGAGCTTTAGGAGCGGGATTAGAGGCTTGCTTCAGCATTAAGTACTTGAATAGGCGGGCATCGTCCTGCCAAATCTCTAGAGGGTTGCTTATCTTCAGGTCGGTCATCAAGGCAAGATCGTCCAAGTCAGCCTCTGGGAATTTCTCGGCGGTCTTTTTCAAGAACCAGGCTCGGAAAGTGATGCGTTGCTTGTTCCAATTGTTTAGGATAACTTTCTTCCCTCGGCGGTAGTGGTGCTTGACTGCGTTGCATTTCCGCAGAGTCCAGACCAAGGCTTTCTCAGCTAATGCCGCCCTAGCGCACACTTCATCCAGTTGACCTCTTAGGACGGCGGCGTCATCCTGGGATTTCTTCAGCTCCTTCCCCAGCGAAGCAACTTCCTAACGAGACTACTCTAGGTTCGCTTCTAGTTTGGAATTAGCCATCACGACCAATTGAGCAGCCTCCGCGGAGGAGATCTTGAGACCCTCTAGCTCGGCGGTGAGCGCAGCAACACTCGCCTTGCTGTTCTCCAAGTCTAGATTGAGCTTGGAGAACAGCTCCGCCTCTTTCTGGTGCTCCACCTTGGCCTTGACAGCTTTCAATTCGTCCTATGCTTCAGAGAGCGCTTTGCCAAGCCTTTCCAGCTCTTCGGCCTGGGAAGCTTTCCCTTCCTCTAAATACACGAATCTCATGATTCGTGTGGCGTAGATGTTTGAGTAACTGAAAGGAGTCCGCGAGACCCTACATCAAAGGAAAGTAGTGTTAAGGATGGGTGAAAAAGAAAAAAAAGGAAGAGGGGGGCAATAGCCCCAACAAAGCGATTATAAACATACCCTAACACTCATGTATATGTGTTCTTCAACCAAGGAAAGGGAGCCCCGACCGGCATAATGAGCCTCTTCCGCGAGAAGCTCCAGAAAGGAGCAGAGCTCTTCGATAACCGCTAGGTTGGACAAGTCAGTATCAGGGCCGTGCTCTTCCACCCACCACTACAAGGGAAAAACATGTAAGAGAGGGCTAAGCACTAAGAAAAGTTTTAAGGGATCCAGTCCTTACCCTTATGGGACAAGGATGTTCCGACTTTTCTTCTTTCCCCTCAGATTGGAGAGGGGAGCTCTCGCTCACATCTTCATCCCCCTTTTGCCTCTTAGAGAGGGATTCGGCAGGAGAAGCAGACCGCGCCTGCTTTGGAGTGCCGACAGCCAGTGAAGGGACCTTAGGCTTCCTGGCCCGCCTAGTACGCCTCTCCACCTCGGGAAAATCAACGTTCCATATCACCGGTCTGGCTCCGGTAGCATCCCCATCGCCCTCCGCTACCCCAGCATCTCTTTTATCGGCTTCTGCAGCAGCTTCCCCTTCCCCTTTTTTCTCAGAAGAAGGGATCTCCACAACCACGGGTTCGGAAGGAAGGCTGACTTCATTTATTTCCTCCACATCTCGGAGGAATTGATCCATGGAAGCACGGACGGGGCTCAAAGTTGGACTTTCAGTTGGTATTTCCCTGTTGTCAGCACCGATGTTGGGAGGATTGGTCAAGTGGGTCTGCATCAGCTCTGCAATTAAAGCAGTCATATCACCAGGGCAATCAACCATTCCCGCAAAAGGAAAAAAGGAAGTAAATTGGCAATGAAGGGAAAAAGAGAAACTTACGGGCTCGGCCCTGGGAAGTCCTAACTACGGTCAGGATCTAGTTATCCAATTGATAGCTAACACTATTGGACCACACAAGCGCCCGGGCTTTTCTCCAATGGATTGGGGTTGGTTTCAGTTGTTCCAAGATGAACACGGTGCGGCGCTGATTGTAGTTTAGGCGGCCGTCCCTCATCCACGTGTTATTGTTGGCCGACTCGTGGTTCCAAGATGTTGGGAACGGAAAGACCTCCCCCTCATAAAGGGACCCTACCCCGATATTCGACTCCTTCCCTATCCAAAACCACTGGTCTTTGAACTTCTTAACAGAATCCAATTTGGCCAACAACTTTGGCATTGGGAGTTGATGAGTTTGCCAATAAGCAACTAGAGAAGAGTGGTAAAATCACCGGAACACCATCCCATCTAGTTGAAGCCCCAGATCGATGCAGAACTTATCAAGCAAGACGAGTTCAAGCCAAGAATTGGGATGCACCTGGCCTAGAGGGAGCTTGAATTCTTGCAATACAAAGCACATGGAGGGGGATAAAGGCGAAATCCCCATTCTATGTGTTTCTAAAAAATGGCAAACATACCGGCAGGGGGAGTGTTTAGGTGCTCGTTCTTTTCCAGAACTAGGTTTATCAGCCCTTAACTGTCTGAGATAACAAAAGTACATTGAGCTGGGCTCTCTTCCGTTAACATCTAAGAAGCACGGAAACTCCTGTGACATGCCGTTTCCGCGTTTCCCATCCGTTTCGGAAACGGAAACCCTAGGAAACCCCTACGAAACGTTTCCGGGCCATTTCTGCAATTAATAAAAGTTGAAAACTCGTTTCCGTAAATTCCAGAAACCGTTTCCTAGCAATTCCTCATATCGAAAGATCTAATTTTAATTCATTCATAAAACTAAACTTTCTAATATATTCAAACTACCAACACTTTAAAACCCCAATTCATTATTTATATTATTAATAATATTATTATATTATAAAAACTTGTTTTATTCCATTTTATATACTTACATTATTATGATTTAGTAAATATGACACAACTTTCAGACTTTATAAGACTTTATTGTCTTCGATAACCATATTTACTGTTGTTTAATGTTTTGAAATAGCCATTACTCATGTAGATTTGCTTTATAATCAATAAATTTATTTTAAAATTCATGTTTTTTAGTATTTTATATAAGAATGAAATAATATGTACGAAATTTTATATTTTTCATATCTATGAA